>PVKU01005432.1:8770-123917 GCA_004027475.1 Anoura caudifer
AAAAAAAAAAAAAAAAAAAAAAAAAAAAAAAAAAAAAAAAAAAAAAAAAAAAAAAAAAAAAAAAAAAAAAAAAAAAAAAAAAAAAAAAAAAAAAAAAAAAAAAAAAAAAAAAAAAAAAAAAAAAAAGAACAAATGAAAGATACCCATAATGAAATAAAGCAAAATATTCAGGGAACCAACAGTGACAGGAAGGAAACCAGGACTCAAAGCAATGATTTGGAACGAAAGGAAGAAAGAAACATCCAACCAGAACAGAATGAAGAAAGAAGAATCCAAAAAAATGAAGAGAGGCTGAGGAATCTCTCGGATAACCTGAAACATTCCAATATCTGAATTATAGGGGTAACAGAAGGAGAAGAACAATAGCAAGAAATTGAAAACTTATTTGAACAAATAATGAAGGAAAACTTCCCCAGTCTGGTGAAGGAAATAGACTTTCAGGAAGTCTAGGAAGCTCAGAGAGTCCCAAAGAAGTTGGACCCAAAGGGGAACACACCAAGGCAAATCATCATTAAGTTACCCAAGATTAAAGACAAAGAGACAATCTTAAAAGCAGCAAGAAGAAAGGAAAGAGTTGCCTACAAAGGAGTCCCCATAAGGCTACCAGCTGATTTCTCAAAAAAAACTTTGCAGGCAAGAAGGGGCTGGAAAGAAGTGTTTGAAGTCATGAAAGGCAAGGACCTACATCCAAGACTACTCTATACAGCAAAGCTTTCATTTAGAATGGAAGGGCAGATAAAGTGCTTCCCAGATAAGGTCAAGTTAAAGGTGTTCATCATCACCAAACCATTATTATATGAAATGTTCGAGGGACTTATCTGGGAAAAGGAAGATCAAAATATGAACAGTAAAATGACAACAAACTCACAACTATCAACAAATGAACCTAAAAAAAAAAATAAAAGAACGAAAATAAAAACCAAGCAAACAACTAGAACAGGAACAGAATCAGAGAAATGGACATCACATGGAGGGTTTTCAGTGGGGAGGGGGAGGGGAGGAATAGGGAGGAAAGGTACAGGGAAGAAGAAGCATAATTGGTAGGCACAAAATAGACCGGGAGAGGTCAAAAATGGTATAGGAAGCAGAGGACTCAAAGAACTTATATGTACAATCCATGGACACGAACTAAGGGAGGGGTGCTGGAGGGTTGGGGAGTGCAGAGTAGAGGGGGGATAAAAGGGAAAAACGGGAAAACTAATAGCATAATCAATAAAATATAATTGTAAAAATCTTCTGCCTTGAAGGGGTTTCCTCTGGCCCCTCCCTTCTCTAGAGGAGTACAGCTTCTCCTGCTAAATCAGGTCTCCTCCACTCCCCAGCATCTGGCCAGACCCCTCTGTTACACGTTTTTAGTTTCTCCTTTTATAGTAATTTCAATTTCTCCTAAACTAATGGTTTTAAGGAGAAGGGATGCTTCTATTTCTAATTCCCATTTCAGTTTTCTATAGCCCTACTTGAGGTGTACAGACTCCCTCAGAGGACTTTCCCAGCGAACTTTATTTAGTAATTCTGTTGCTTTGCTCCCAGAGACCAGTAGGTATATTAATTGGAATAGGTCAGGATAGCCAGGATCACATGTTCTAACAGCTAAATTCTTTTGCAAATCCATCAGGGTCCCAGAGAAAAATCAGGGAATCTTTAGGTGTATTCCTTAATTCTATTCTAGTCCGAGGAATATATATATATATAATCATTGGTTACCCTCTGCCTAGGACTTGCTTTTCCTTGAAGGGAGCTTCTATAATTCCTTGATTATCCTTTGCTATATTTCCAATCTCATTTTTCCTTAGGTCAGTTGGGAGTGGTAATGGAGGAGATATAGGAGAGATAGAAGGAGAAGGAAGAAGGGAAGGGGAGGGGCAAATCTGGACAAGGAAGCTCAGAGAGCAAAGGATATAGTGGAAGAGCTGTAGAAGGGGGAGGAATGGGGTGTTGACATCTATTAGATTCAGAAGCCTTCTTTAGTTCAGAGACAGTCTCTGAAAATTCTTATTAACTTCCTTTTCAAAGAGAATTTATCTATGCTCCTCCTAGAAGCTTCTAATTTCCAGTAAAGATAAGCTTCCCTTTCATTCAACTTGATTTCAGAGTCTACTTTCTAATTTTGCATACAAAAATTAACTCAGCATCAAAAGAGTTCCATTTTGACTATATTAAGTTGACATCTCTTCTAGTTAAATCCTCCCATTTTTGTAAGTACTTGCAAGTAAGACTTTATATTTATTTTATATCTGCAGGAGTATTAATAGGGGTTGGGATCTGGGATTTTTCAGCCTTGGAGGCATGATTTCCCACAATAATTTTAGTTTTATCTTCGGATCTTCAGAATCTGAACAAATTTCTAGGGATATTGTGTGATTAGTTGAAATGTGTTGCTTATGGGTTAAGGTGCAAGGGGTTTCTACCTGATGTGTCTGGGTTTTTCTCCCTCTTGTCTAATACAGTCATGAGGACTTGAGCACTAGGTAACCAGCATTTACGTACACATCTCAAGATGTGTCAATTATTTAATCACAGTTGAATTCGAATTCCCTATGGGGCTTATGCATGTCATGAGAGATGCCCTCTGACACCACCACATAGATTCTTAGTCATTTAAGAACACCCGAGATTCAAGCTGAAGGGAGGAAGTATCCCTTGTCTTTGGAGCCAAATTAGTTCAGGCTTTCATTTATCAAGCAAATGGTTTTGTTCACACTCCCAGAAAGCGATTCCAATTGAAAAGCCAAAGTTAAAAACCAGCCATCGATTTTTTTTCTTGTCCTGAGTTATCTAGACTCTTATATTTAGCCTGGATTTGAGGATAAGTTTTTTTAAATACAGCTCAAATAAAGTCAGGCATCTAACCTTAAAACAGAGATGTATGGAATTTCTAAGAAAACTCACCCAAGCTCACCCAAGCTTGCTCAATGCAAAGTGAGGAGCAGGTGGCTCACAATGGGATCCTGCAGTGCCTAGTGCTAGGGTAGCCATTGACATGGGCCGTGAAAGAATTCACAAAGAGGAAAATGCATAGAGTCCATTTTATTTACTTTCCAAGGGAGGAAAATGGCTGGGCGTGGAGAGATGCACCAGCACCGAAAGGTTGGGACTGTGAGCTTTTCTTGGATTATAAGGTGTAGGGGGTTGCTGTTGTGTGGCTCTGGGCTATTAAGGGCATTGCAACACAGAAGGTTTTGGTTGGTAAACTGCCATATTCTCCAATGTTATCTTTTGCCTGTGGCTGTGGGGAGTAATTAGTCATGTTCTGTTCTTGCTTGCCAGTAATTTTCAGTCCTGGGACATAAGCTCAGAAGAGTAAAATGACAGTCATGTTAACAAGGTCATGGATCTGCTTGGCAAATGGCACCTCGATGGCAAATGGTGCCAGCTTTGTCCTTTCATTCCCCATTCTGACTTTATTCTTAATGATTGGACCTGATTCTGGGGAGTATGGGTGAAGGTCTCATCTTCTTACAGCTACTTCCTGCAGGTTAGGGATATAGATCCTACCTGAGGGTCTGGGTACAGGTCATTAAGGGGAATTGGGTAGAATTGGACAACCCTAAAAGCTGTGGCCTGAGGCTGTGCATGAAGGGAATCTCCCAGAGCCTGGACTCTCTGTACAAGTAAGGACATGAGATATTTGAGGAACATGGTCCAAAAGTGAGAATACAGAAAAAGGCTGCTATGATTCCTAGGAAGGGAGTTAGCTAGAAGAACTAGTACTATATTGGCCTTAAAATGTCACCAGTCAAATTCTCCCGAAATCCTCTCTTTATAGAACTTGTTGGTTTTGTCAATATTTTAAAAATTGTTTTGTATTTCCAGATTGGTTAACAGAAAAACAGCAATCCTCATTGAGCATAGCACAGATCCCTCCCTGGTTAGCCATTTGTAAGTCCAGGGCCTGTCTGTTCCATAGGACTACTTCTGCTAGGGAGGTGAGGTGTTCATTAGTAGTGACAAAGGTTGCAAGGGCTTATGTGTCCATTGGCTGGATTTGGGTGAATCAGAGCTTTGTGTCACTGACAGCCTGGCTGTAGTAGAGTGGTGGGTCCAGAGTTAGAGGTTCAGGCTTGTCTGAAGGAGGGCCTAGTGGCTTTCAGGTGATATAGGTAGATCCAGGAGGGGAGTCCAAGAAGTTTCACTGCTCTAGGAATAGTAAGAATACCCTGGAAGAGGCCCTTACATGAGCCATACATGAGCTCAAAGGGGCTGATAAAGAGAGGAGCCCTGGAAGTGATGTGGAGTCTGAAAAGTGCATAGGGAAGGAGTTCTATCCAGCTTTGACTGAGTCCTAGTGAGAGTTTGGTGAGTTGTTGCTTAAGGGTAGAGTGTGCCTTCCCAGGGGTGTCAGTGTTCCAGACCTCAGATGGGTGTCTGTATACAACCTCAGGGGGAATGGAGTCCAGGAGGGAAGTTGGGGTTGAAGAAGTCCCCAGCAGTCCTAGGAAAGAAGCTTGAAGGTGTAGAAACATCTGAGTGTCTAGCTTCGTCATCAAGTCCTTTCCTAGGAGAAGAATGGGACAATTGGGAATTGCTAGAAATGAATGAGCGAAGATCTGATCTCCTGGAGTGCAAAGGAGACTGGGGTTTTGTTGAGTGGCCCGAGGCCTTGCTCTGGCCCCTATGATGAAGATAGGAGAAGGCGACAAAGGGCCCCAAAACTCTGGAAGAGCAGAGTAAGTGGTTCTTGTATCAATTGAGAAATCAATTAACTTACCTGTTAACAGAGAGAGTTGGCTGAGGCTCATCAAAATTGATGGTGCGAAGTGGAGCCTGGTCCGATGCTAGGGCTCATCAGTCCAATGTCTGGAGGAGGCTAAGCAGGTCTGTGGGTATGGAGGGAGCCCCTCTAGGAGTGCCTGCCAATTCTGGAAGGGGAGTTTGATCTCTCCCCTTGAGGGGAGGGCAAGCCCTCTTCCAGTGCCCCATCTTTTTACAACTTGGGCATAGTCTGAGTGGCTGCAGCTCTTTCTTAGGGTACTTTTTGCTCCAGTGACCCTGTTTTTTGCAGCTGAAGGAGGTTTGTGGCCCCAGTGCCTGTGATGGCTGTCCTGCTGCTGCATCAGAGGCCTTGGGTAGATCCCTCCCTGAAAAGCCCCCTCAATTACTGAGACTGCCATTTGGAAAACCTCTTTTTGCTCTCCACTAGAGGGAACTGCCACCCCCTTTCTCACCAGAACAACAGATTGTGTCCAGGACAACTCATTTCATCCTTGACTGGGAGAATTCCAAGGGACAAAGTTTTCCACTGTTGTCCCTCATGGCTGAAACTCTGGGAAAGTGACAGGTAGACCTGATGCCATGGTTTATGACAAAATTGAGTACTAAGCTATTACTTTTGAGAAAGCTAATGTTTTTGTCCCAAGCTTTAGAAAGACTTACAATCACTGACTGTGTTGGGGGTGGGGGGCAGGTGTGAGGAAGTGGCTGTCAGCAGAGTCTGGAGAGGTGGAAAAGGATTAGAATTCTCTCTCCAAACCTCTCAGAGACAGGGTTAGGGGGTAAGCCTGGGACGAGCTTCCACTGCCCACTGCTCCCCTACTTGCAAGTCTCAGGAGATAGAGGAGAGAGAGAAATAGAGAATGTCACCGTATGGGCCGCCAAAATGTTAGGGCCGGCAATTGACATGGGCTGTGAAAGAATTCACAAAGAGAAGCAAACACACAGAGCAAAGTCTTATTCACTTTCCAAGGGAGGAAAGGGGCTAAGCACAGAGAAATGCACCAGCATTGAAAGGTTAGGACTGTGAGCTTTTGTTGGATTACAAAAGCGGGTTAGCTGTTGTGTGGCTGCTGGGCTGTTAGGGGCATTGCTACACAGGAGGTTTTGTTTGGTAAGCCTCTGTTTTCTCCATGTTATCTTTTGCCTGCAGTTGTGAGGAGCAGTTAGTCATGTTCTGTTCTTGCTTTTCCAGTAATTTTTCAGTCCTGGGAACATAAACTCAGAAGAGTGAAATGGCAGTCACGTTTACAAGGTCATAGGCTGGCTTCGCAAATGGTGCCACAATAGCAAATGGTGCTGGCTTATTCCTTTCCTCTAGCATGGGTCCTGGCCTGCGAGGCCATCTCTGGAATCCTGCCACACTGCACCAAATAAATGTCAATGCAAGAAACAATGAAGTGTTTCTTTTATAAGTTTATTTGAGCCAAACTGATGGCAATTGCTGTGGAACAAAATTTCGATTGAGAAAATGCTCCAGAGAATGGCAGTTTCTTACCTTATTTTATACATTTCTGTCAAAGGAGGAGGCATAAGGGGTTATACGAAATCCATTGATGATAGATTAGGGAGGGACACACAGAAAGCAAAGCTGGAAATCTCTGGGATTGGACAAAAAGTAAAACAAATAGAGATGCAATTCTTTTTTACATTTGTGAGTAAAAGAAAGTTAACAGTTAACAATTAACAAGATAAAAATAACAATGAAGGGCTCTCTGATCTCCTGCTCTGGTGGGAGATTGTGCCCTGAGGAATCTGGAAAAAGGAAATTACCCTGATGTTACAAAGTATGGTATCATAAATAGAAAAAGAAAATACACAGGCTCAGTCAAGGTAAGGATTAACCTTTGTTGGGGAAGATGCAGACATAGGACATGACTACCCACCATGACTCACTTTTGGTTAAAAGTTCTAAGGTCATCCTACAGGGTTACTTTCTGTCTCTAAGCTTGTCAGGCTTATTATGTGGTTTCTTTTTCCTCCACAAACCTTGCTTGATCATCCTACATTCGTCTCTTAATACAAATCTGGAATCAGTTGTTAACATTTTATTTAGGATGTTTATATCTTATTAACCAGTGAAATTGGTCTTTTGTTACCTTTTCTTGTTTTATTTGTCAGGTTTTATTATCAGGATTATGCTAGTTTTATAAAATGATTTAAGAAGCTTACTATTGTTTTCTGTGCCCTGAACAGTTTGTATATGAACCATCTGTTTTTCAGTCTTGACTGAAACTCACTTGTACAATCACACGGTCTGGGTCCTTTGCTGGGCAGAGGGGATATGGTTGTTGTGTACATATCTATAGTTTTTCCATTATTCTATGATATTGATGTACCTAGACTTTTCTCCCTCTACTTGAAAAATTTTTTATAACTCAACTTTACTTAGAAAAACATTCCCTTTCCTCTCAGATTTAGAATTTATTGACCATAAAGTATTTTCTTACAATATTATTTCAATCTTCTCTACATATGCTTATATTTCCTTTTCAATTTTCAATATTGAGTCCTCTTTCTTGGTTACACTCAGTTATACTTTCTTTGTAGCATTTTTTTTTCAATGTTCCTTTAAACAGCCTTCTTAAAGAAACATCTGTTTTCATTGTTAGCCTGTTCTCAATTTCAGTGTCTTTGGTTATATTTTGCTTGTTTGTTTGTTCTGTTGGTTAGGCTTCTGTTAAAGGTGAGATCATATGGTATTTGTCTTTCACTTCTTTTGTTTATCAATTCTATTGTGATTTGTTATTGGATCTTAAGGTTATAATAAAATACACAGTGAATACACTTTTGTGCATCTTTTGATAGGGGAACTCATGAGTTAAAGATTTTAGGTTCAGTCATGGTTGATAGACTTAAATGATTAGGGCATATGGAAAGCTGTTGTTCCAGGAACTGGAAAACATGACCTAGTGACTCCAGGAGGTCAATTCAACATTTGTGGCCCAGGGCATAAGGGTATACAATGGAGATGGAACTTGAGCCATTGTGTTTCAGGGGGGAGACGTGGAAACCAGATAAAGAATTGTTAATCAACAGATAAAGAAGTACTAGAGAAATCTCCACCGGACTGAAGCTCTTATTCAATTAACCTTTTTTCCAAACCCCTTACCTACCTTTATTCTCCTTATAAAAAGGGCAGCTTGAGATAATATGTTAGGAGGTTTTTGAGGGTATATAACCCATGCTCTTCTCAGACTGCCGGCATCTGAATAAAGTGCCCATAAAGATGCAATCCTTGTCTCTGCTTACTGGTTCTGGTAATGACAGGCAGCACAAACACTGACTTCCAATTTCACTTTGACCTGCAATATCTCACTTTGTATGGATAGCCAGGACCATTAAATTTTGTTTATATATTCATAACATAAAAAAGGGTCAGTGGAGTGCTAAGTCAACCCTTTTGCATCCTTTCTTATTTATATTATTTACCTCATTTACTTACTGTATTGTTAGTAAACCAAAGGGATAGCAAATTTGAACTGAATTCAAAGTATTATTTTGCCTATACTTAAACACAATTAAGAATCTATAGGTTATATAGGAAAAATGGTATTCTGTTTTTGCTTTGCTTTGTTCTTTTTGACTGGTGTCTGGGAAATTCTTGTTCTTTAAGCTGAGGCTGTGTGCTACATACTTAATTACATAGTTAAAAATAGTTTTATTAATATATATTTCACATACTATAAAATCCACTTATTTCATATATGTAGTTCAGTGGTTTTATATATTTGCAGAGTTTTGCAGTCATCACAATCTAATTTTAGAACATTTTTAATACTCCAAAAAAGAAATCCTACAGACACCAGCAGTGCTCCCCCATTCCTGTCCCCACCTCTTCCCCAACTCATCCCAGCCCTGGGCAATCACTGGCCTATTTTCTCTATCTATAGATTTGCCTATTCTGGACATTTCACATGAATGGAATCGTACAATATATCCTATATCTGGACTCCTTCACTTGATGTTTTCAAGGTTTATCAGTGTTGTAGCTTACACCAGTACTTCATTTTCTTTTTAGTTCCAAATGATTTCCATTATTTGAATATGCCACATTTTATTTGTCCATTCATCAATTGTTGGACATTTAAGTTTTTTCTACCTTTTAGCTATTATGAACAATATCACTATGAACATTTGTGTACAAGTTTTTGTGTGGGCTTATATTTTAATTTCTCTTTTGTATATACCTAGGAGTGGAATTGGTAACTCTCTGTGTCTCTGTGTAATCTTTTGAGGAACTACTAGACTTTTTTCATAATGCCTGCAGAATTTTAGATTCCCATCAGCAGCGTATGAGTGTTCCAATTTCTCTACTTTTTTTTCTGTTATCAGAATATTTTTATTTTATTGATTATGCTATTACAGTTGTCCCATTTCCCTTCCTTCATTCCCCTCTACCCTCCACCTCCCTCCCACCCACATTCCACCCCTTTAGTTCATGTCCATGTGTCATAAAGTTTTTAGCTTCTATATTTCCCACACTATTCTTGCCCTCCCCTGTCTATTTTCTACCCACCATCAATGCTACTCATTCTATGTACCTTCCCCCCTCTCTCCTCCTCCCAATCCCCTGTTGATAACCCTCCATGTGATCTCCATTTCTGTGGTTCTGCTCCTGTTCTAGCTGTTTGCTTAGTTTGCTTTTGTTTTAGGTGTGGGTGTTAATATCTGTGAGTTTGCTGTCTTTTTACTGTCCTATTTTTAATCTTCTTTTTCTTAGATAAGTCCCTTCAATATTTCATATAATAAGGGCTTGGTGATGATGAACTCCTTGAACTTGACCTTATCTGAGAAGCACTTTATCTTCCCTTCCATTCTAAATGACAGCTTTGCTGGATAGAGCAATCTTGGAGGTAGGTCCTTGACTTTCATGACTTGGAATACCTCTTTCCAGCCCCTTCGTGCCTGGAAGGTCTCTTTTGATAAATCAGCTGACAGTCTAATCGGAACTCCTTTGTAGGTGACTGTGCCCTTATTCCTTGCTGCTTCTAGAATTCTCTCCTTCATTTTAATCTTGGCTAATGGAATTATGATGTGCCTTGGTGTGTTTCTCCTTGGGTCCAACTTCTTTGGGACTCTCTGAACTCCCTGGACTTCCTGGTAGTCTATTTCCTTTGCCAGATTGGGGAAGTTCTCCTTTATTATTTGTTTAAATAAGTTTTCCACCTGTTGCTCTTCTTCTCCCCTTCTGGTACCCCTATAATTCGGATGTTGGGCTGTTTAAAGATGTCCTGGAGGTTTCTATGCCTCTCTTCATTTTTTTGAATTCTTGTTTCTTCATTCTTTTCGGTTTGGTAGTTTCTTTCTTCCTTCTGGTCCACTCCATTGATCTGAGTCCCAGTTTTCCTGCCATCACTATTGGTTCCCTGTGCATTTTCCTTCATTTCACTTAGTGTAGCCTTTATTTGTTCCTCTAATTTGTGAGCAAAATCAACCAATTCTGTGAGCATCCTGATCACCAGTGCTTTGAACTGTGCATCTGCTAGGTTGGCTATTTCTTGGTCACTTAGATGAATTGGCTGTGGGGCTTTAATCTGTTCTTCTGTTTGAGCCATTTTTTTTTTTTTTTTTTTTTGGTCTGGTCATGGCTATTATGTAGTAAGGGCAGAGCCTTATGTGTTCCCCAGCAGCCCAGTTGCTGGGTTGTGACCCTGTATGTGGGGGCGGGGCCAGAAAGGGAACAGTGGCACTTGCTCCACATTCCCTCATATTTCAGTCCCTTCCACTGCTTCCCCCAAGCAAATTGGGCCCTTCTGGTGCTGGTTCCCATGTACAGGGGCTTGTGTACATTCTAGGACCCAGTGGGTCTCTCCAACGAACTCTCCTGTGAGTCTGGGAGTCTCTCCCAGCACTTCAACCACCACAAGTGTTTTCAATTGGTGCTTTTAGGCTTTATTTCCCAGAGCTGGGGACCTGGGTTGCACGGTCTGTCTCACTCCCTGTTTTTGCCTGGTTTATCTGTGCGTGAATGTGTGTTTGCAGTCAGCCAGCTGCCTTGCGTGCCTTTTTGCCACCCCTTGCCCAGGGTCTGCCAGCCACTGACTTTGCACCCGGGACCACCAAGCACCATTTTTTCCTGCTGCAACCCCTCTCCGCTGGCCACTGACTCTGCCCCTCTTACTGGTCTGGATGAATGGTTGTTGGACTTCCAGTACAGTTCAATTTTTTGTCAGATCTGGATATTTTTTTTGTTTCTAAATTTTTGTTGTCCTTAATTTTGGTTGTGCGAGGAGGCACTGTGTGTCTACCTATGCCTCACTCTTGGCTGGAAGTCCCCCATTTCTCTACTTCTTTGGCAGTATTTATTACTATGTTTTTATTATTTTAGCCATATTAGTGAGTGTGAAATAGTATATTGTTGTGGCCATGATATGCATTTCCCTTATGACTAATGCTGTTGAGTATCTTTTATGTGTTTATTGGACAATTGTATATCTTTTTTGAAGAAATGTTAATTCAGATTCTTTGCCCATTTTTAATTGGGTCACTTGTTTCTTTATTGTTGAGCTGTAAGAATTATATGTTCTAGATATAAATCCCTTATGAAATGTGTGACTTGCAAGTATTTTCTCCCATGCTGTGTGTTCTCTTCATTTTCTTGATCATGTCCTTTGAATACAAAGGTATTAAATTTTAATGAAGTCCAATTTATTTTTTCCTTTGTGATATTTGCTTTTGCTGTCATATTTAGGAAACTAATCTAATCCTAAATCACAAACATTTAGGCTTATTGAAGAAGATCAGTTAATGCCATCTTCCAAGAGAGAAGACTCGATGTATATATGTGGTGTCTGAATCTGCAGAGAAGTTGTAACTTCTAATTCCTTAATGATTATGACAGAGGAGCCATAATTTACTAAGGAAGATTGGATGAATATGTTATTTTTCTGGTAACTTGTCTAAACTGATGATGACTTACTACAAGGAGCAACAGAAGAGAGAAGAATGTCAGAGCTCCCAGGTGGCAGCAACTGCCCTTATCTAAGTTAGGAAAACTGTAGGTGATCCCAAACAGATCTAAATTCGGTTAGCTTAAGGTAAAGCATTCTTTTAAATTCATTTATTTATTTTATCTTATTTTTCAATTACAGTTTACATTCAATATTATTTTGTATTAGCTTCAGGTTTACAACATAGTGGTTAAACAATCATATAATTTGCAAAGTATACTCCCCAATATTTCTAGTACCCACCTGGCATTATTAGAGTTATTACAATATTGTTGAATATGTTCCCTGTCCTGTACTTTGCATCCTATGACTATTTTGTGACTACCATTCTGTACTTCTCAATTTCTTCACCTTTTTCACCCAGAGCCCCACTCCTCTCCCCTCTGGCAACCATCAGTCTCTTTGTTCTCTATATCTACGATTCTGTTTTAATTTTGTTCATTTATTTATTTTGCTTATTTTTTGTTTGTTTATTTTTCAAATATAAATGAAATCATATGGTATCTATCTTTCTCTGACTGATTTATTTCAGTTAGCATAATACCCTGTAGGTTCATCCATTCTGTTGCAAATGGTAAGATTTCATTCTTTTTTTATAATCCATTCTTTTTGTGGCTTCACTGTGATTAAGCAGTCTAACAGAATGGTTTCCTTTATACTTTTGCTCAAGTCAGGCATTCAAAGAGGTCTTCCTAAAAGCAACTATTTACAAAATTTGAAAACATGAAATCTATCTGTTGCAATATTATCACAACGTAGAATCTTCCTCCTTTTTCTCATCTCTGAGGTAAAAGGAGGAGACGGCTCTGGTGGGATAGCTCTGCGGGTCCTGGTGAGCGACTCAACATCGATGATGTTTGCAATGCTGTTAGCAATGTCACCTCTGAGGGAAAGGCTTTTAATGATATTGACCTCTTCGCACATTCTCCCACTTTTAAAAAACATTCCCATTTCTCAATCCTGGGAAAAAGAATTTTTCATTTCAAAAATATTATTGAGCACTTGCTATATATCAGACAAGGTAGATACAGTAAAAGCAAGACAGATACAGTTTTCAACCTCAAGATTCTCATGTTCTAGAAAACAAGCAATTATAACGCCATGTGTTAAGAACTAGGGTTGGAGAAGTACAAACAGCTGTTGGTGAACGGAGGTGAGGCCCCTAGCCCAAAGTTGAGGGGTGAGGAGAACAGACATAAAAGCAGCATGATATTCAGGCAGTTTGTTGTTGCAGGGCCTTTGGGTGCTCAAGTCCAGCTGTAGCTCCAACATCTGCTAGCTTTGTTACCATGGACAAATTTCTTAATCTTTTCCACCTTTAGTTTTCTCATATTTGAAATGGGGACAATAATAGTACTGATTTCATTGGTTTCCCATAATAGTAAATGAGTTAATAGTGTACATTGCTTACTTAGCACAGTGCCTTAGTAAACAATAACAATGGCAGCTCATTATTATTATCATTCCGAGAACTGAAGGGTTACTAGGAGTTAAGAAGAAAATAGAGTGGTTGATAGAATGGTCAGTGTCAGATCCGGAGTGCAATATCTCAGGCAGAAAAAGTACAGTGCATGAATGGAGGCAAAACAGGTCATGGAGAGTTGGAATAATGAAATTAAATATGCTGTGACACTGAGTATGAGGGGGCTGCAGAAAAATAGATTTGGCAGGAGAGGTAGACCGGGGCCAGATCATAGAAATGTTCGGCCTTTATTCCAATTTTATGCGGAGTCATAAAAGGTTTTCTTGCAGGGTACTGACTTGACCAGATTTGCATTTTAGACCATTCTTATTGGAATTGAAAAACAGATTAAAGGAAAAGATTGCAGTTAGGGACACTAGTAAAACTCTATTACTAGAACAAAACCCTATTATAAAGACTTACATTTTTAAAATGGCCAAATAAAAATAGCACTACACTCTTCTCTCAGAAATCAATGCAAGATAAGAAGAGCAGGATACAAAAAAATGCAAATTCAATCTATGAATAGAAATTAGATGAGCTCTGTAACTTTGAACCACAATAAATGAGGGAGGGTTACTGAGAGCAGTTATGGTTAAATAAGAATATAAGCAGATAGAGAAAGACACTGCTTGCATCCGCATATTTCAGACAAAACAGGCAAAGAGCAGTTCTCCTGAAGAGATACCTCAGAGAAAAGGAGGATAGACAGGATTAAGAAAAGCAACAACCCTGGCCAGGTAGCTTAGCTATTTGGACTGTCATCCCTATGTGCCAGTGTTGTGGGATGCATCCCCAGTCATGGCACTGCAAAAAAAGAAAAGTAAAAGAGAAAAGTAAAAAAGAAAAGCAGGAAAAATGAGACAGAATCCACAAAAAATTTATAGAAAGTTGGGACAAAATAATTGATAGGAAAAAATAAAGAAGATCTAGCATACATGGAAGGGTATATATAGATTGAATGAAATAGATCAATATTTAAATATATAATTCAATAATTTTTTTTCCAGAAACAAAAGAATTCTTAGCTCTATGGAAAAGGCATAAGGCATGTAGGAAAACTTGACACAGAATGATCAGCCCAGACATCATATTCTGAAAAAAATTACTGGACCTCAAATATTAAGACTCCTTTGTGTGACTAGGCGAAAAGATCAAATTTCATATAAGGAAAAAAAGTAGGCTGGCTCATACTTCAGAGCAACAATCAATACTAGGAAACAGTGGAACAACACTTAAAATTCCTGAAGGAAAGAAAATATAGACTCAAGAAAGACATTCCCAGCCAAGCCTTTACTTTTTATTTTATTTTATTTTATTTTCTATTTTTAGAGAGAGGGGAAGAAAGCAAGAAAAAGGGAGAGAAACACTAATGTGTGGTTGCCTCTTGTGCTCCCCTTACTGGGGACCTGGCCCACAACCTATGCATGTGCCCTGACTGGGAATCAAACTGGTGACCTTCTGCTTTGAAGGCTGGTGCTCAATCCACCAAGCCACACCAGCCAAGGCAAAGTCATTATTTCAATATAAAAACAACAGATATTTTTGAACATTCAAAAAGTCAGAGAACATAATATCCATTAGTCTTTATAGCAGATGGCTTTCATAAAGATTCTAAAGGGAAAACTTCAACAACCAATAAACAGACAAAGGGGTGGCAGTGAGGCCAGTATGATTAAATGTAGGATCAAGATGGAAATAAAAATGGGGCTATGAGCAGATTATTTTATAAACTTGGACAAAGTGGAAATGATAGAAGAAACACAACATGAAAAAGTGGGGGAAAACATGGGAACTAGTATAGTACCTTTTGCAATTGGAAGGCAAAATCTATTTAAAGCTGATAAATGAAGTACTAGAAGTATAAATATGTATTAAAATTTAAAGATAAATACTAAGGAATATCTTATAGTGCATGAAAATTAGGTGTTGGAGTGAGGAGGGGCATGGAACAGAAAAGGAAATATACCAGTTTAATTATTGTTGATATTATGGATCCTGTAATAGATACTGTCCAATGAAATAGAGGATTAAGTAAATTATAACTTAAAGCTAGCCCACAGATATACTTGAAAATGTGAGAGAAAAGTCAATGAGAAGATATTCTTTGTAATTTGTAAAAGCAGAAGATTGGGGATTATATATATGTATAGAGGTGGGAGGAAAATGTTTATCATATACTTTATGGTAATTTATGAATTTTGTACCAACACTTTAAAAAATAACATTTTTCTTAACAAGAGGCTATTTTAGCCACTTATGTAAGAGATGATTTTAGCCTGTGTTAGAGAAACAGCTGTGGGGATGGAGAGAAGTGGATCGATTAGAAGTATTGTTAGTTGGAATGATGGGCAGTGAGGATGGGGTCAGAGATGACATCTAGATTTCTTCTGGCTTGGGTAACTGGGTATATGGTTGCGTCATTCCCAGGTTGGGATGCTCAGACTCTCTAAGTTTCTGTCCACAGGCTTTGTCCCTTATCTTTCTTTATAAAATTTTCTTATGTCTTTCTTCCTGTCTATGACTTTAGTTTTAGAAACTGTCCTCTTTATGGATAGTTTCCATATTCCTCTAAGCTCTAGATTACATGAGTTATAAGGTACTTACTGGATGGCAATTCAAACACTTATATCCTTAACTAATCACAGGATTAAGGAATTATAAAATTTAGACCTGATGTGGACTTTGGAAACTTCTCATGGTCTTGTAATTTTTTAAAATAATTTTTAATATATTTTATTGATTATGCAATTACAGTTGTCCCATTTCTCCCCCATCCTTCTCCTCCACCCTGCACACCCCCTCTCACCCACATTCTCCCCCTTTAGTTCATGTCAATGTGTCATAAGTTCTTTAGCTTCTACATTTCCCACACTATTCTTGCCCTCCCCTGGTCTATTTTCTACCCACCGTCTATGTTACTTATTCTCTGTACCTTTTACCCCTCTCTCCTTCTCCCACTCCCCTGTTGCTAACCCTCCATGTGATCTCCATTTCTGTGGTTCTGCTCCTGTTCTAGTGGTTTGCTTAGTCTGTTTTTGTTTTTGTTTGAGGTGTGGTTGTTAATATCTGTGAGTTTGCTGTCTTTTTAGTCTTCATATTTTTTATCTTCTTTTTCTTAGATAAGTCTCTTTAAATTTCCCTTTAACATTTCATATAATAAGGGCTTGGTGATGATGAACTCCTTTAACTTGACCTTATCTGAGAAGCACTTTATCTTCCCTTCCATTCTAAATGACTGCTTCGCTGGATAGAGCAATTTTGGAGGTAGGTCCTTGACTTTCATGACTTGGAATACCTCTTTCCAGCCCCTTCTTGCCTGTAAGGTCTCTTTTGAGAAATCAGCTGACAGTCTGATGGGAACTCCTTTGTAGGTGACTGTGCCCTTATCCCTTGCTGCTTCTAGATTTCTCTCCTTCATTTTAATCTTGGCTAATGGAATTATGATGTGCCTTGGTATGTTCCTTCTTGGGTCTAACTTCTTTGGGACTCTCTGAGCTTCCTGAACTTCCTGGAAGTCTATTTCCTTTGCCAGATTGGGGAAGTTCTCCTTTATTATTTGTTTAAATAAGTTTTCCACTTGTTGCTCTTTTTCTCTCATTCTGGTACCCCTATAATTCGGATGTTGGGATGTTTAAAGATGTCCTGGAGGTTCCTAAGCCTCTCCTCATTTTTTTGAATTCTTGTTTCTTCCTTCTTTTCTGTTTGGTTGTTTCTTTCTTCCTTTTGGTGCACTCCATTGATTTGAGTCCCAGTTTTCCTCCCATCACTATTGGTTCCCTGTGCATTTTCCTTCATTTCACTTATTGTAGCCTTCATTTGTTCATCTAATTTGCGACCAAAATCAACCAATTCTGTGAGCATCCTGATCACCAGTGCTTTGAACTATGCATCTGATAGGTTGGCTATCTCTTGGCTGCTTAGATGAATTGGCTGTGGGGCTTTGATCTGTTCTCCCGTTTGAGCCATTTTTTTTTTTTTTTTGGTCTGGTTGCACTGTTATGTGGTGAGGGCTGGAGCCTTAGGTGTTCTCCGGAGCGGGGCAGCCCATTAGCTAGGTTATGATGCTGTATGTAGGGGCTGGGTCTAAGGGGGAACAATGGCACTTGCTCCACTCTCTCCCAGATTCCGGTCCCTTCTGCCACTTCCCCTTTGCCTGGATTATCTGCACGGGAATGTGGAAAAGCCTGGTCAGCCAGCTGCCTCGTTCGGCTTCACTGGGTCTGCCTGTTGCCACCCTGTGCCCAGGGTCCGCTAGCTGCTGCCTGCGCACCCGGGTCCGCCAACTTCCACTTTTTCCTGCCGCGACTCTGCCCCTCTTACCAGTCTGGATGAATGGTTGTTGGACTTCCGTATAGTTCAGTTTTCTCTCAGTTCTGGTTGTTTTCTTGTTTCTAAATCTTTGTTGTCCTTAATTTTGGTTGTGTGAGGAGGTATAGTGTGTCCACCTACACCTCCATCTTGGCCGGATGTCCAGGACTTGTAATTTTATGGTACCTATGAAAATCCTAAGGCACAGAAGCATTGTGTGACTTAGACTTTTTGTTAAAAACTTACAGAAATCAGAGCATAAACTTACATATTTTACATATCTCCCTCCTCTTCCTTTATTTAAATGGTGATATACTGCAACAGTTATAAAAGGTACTAGAACAATTTTGTCTTTTAACCACATGTGGCAGATAGACAACATATGGGAATTACTGTCAAGCTATCTCTGTGCTCTCTGCCTCACTGGCTTCAAAATCTTTCTAGCTGCTGAAACTCGAGACCTCTTAAGTCACTTCTGTTTTCATTACTCTCTCTTACCTCACTCCCACCTCTAATCAGGATTGTGATTTTCTTCCTGAAACATCTTATCTTGGTGTCTTTTTCTCTATCATCACCATTACAGCTAGAGCTCAGATTCTGCTGCCTGGGCTATTGCACTGGCATTCAAACTGGTCTCCTTCACTTTGGGTTTTCCCCTTTCCCAATGTGTCTTCTGAATTACAGCGTTTTTTTCCCCTAAAAATGTGGATCTTGTTGTAACCTCTTATAAAATGTTTACTAACTGTTCATGGCAGATAGATCAAGGTCCAGCTTTCTTGGATGGCATTCAAGTCCTCCATGACTGGTAACTAGCCTGTATTTCCGACTTCATTTCTCAACACATCTGTACTGCAGCCATACCGAGCTAGTTATCTTTTCCAAAATTCAATCTATTTTTTTACTCATGTGTATTATTAGTTCACATTTTCTTTTCTAAGGTAGCGTTTCCCTTGTTTATTTTTGTTAAGGTTTTATCCATTCATTCTTCAAGATCCCATTCATTTACCACCCACTTTAGGATGCTTTCCTGGAGCGAAACTTCTTACTCTTATGTCTTCGAATTTGTACCACAAATAGAATAATATTCTGACTGTTTGCTTTTTATTTTGCTTAGTGGTATATATGTCCATGTACCTTCTTTTTACATGCAGAAATCATGCCTCTTTAATTGTACTCCACCTACCTTCTCTTCCCCAACTTCTACACACTCTAGATGCTCAGAGAATTGAATTGAGGACTCTGTGACTCTTCTGCAGAACTTCAGCAATCTGAAACGGAATTGAAAATTGAAGTTAGAAGCCAGAGGGCTTAACCACACATATTTAAGTTATAATGGAACTGAACTACCCTTGAGACTTATACTTTTCAAATTGCATTCTTTACTTATGACAGTTTAGTTGCAATTTTCACTTCTGTTTATTTTGCAGTTTATTGATGCAAAATTTTAAAAAAGTGAAACATTAATTTGACTGATTTCCTAAAGGGATTAGATTATGGATGCAAATAAATTTGTGACCTGAGACATTAATGCAAATTTTGAAACAGTTTTTGAAAACGTATACATGTTTTGGAAAACAATTTGAGTAAAAACGATTTTTTTTGAAAGGTAAGTCAGCTGCCACCTTTATGTGCACTACACAATATATTCCACTAGAGGGGAGCAATGCCTTGTGACTGCATCAGGCAGTAGTAGAGTGCTTTGAGATTATGCTTGGAATACAGTTCCTGATGCAAAATTGGACAGAATGCACTTATCGTTACCTTAAAAAAACATATATTTGTTCGAATTTCTGACAAAGTGGAAACTAAACCCTAGCATTAGCTGTTAAGTTTAATAAAACAAATTGTGTTATGTTGCAGAATAATTTTCTTACCTTAGTTTTCACTGTTACTTATTTTCTTTCTTAACTCAGCCAAACATGCATTAAGCTCTGTTCTGTGCTAGGTGCAGTGCTTTTCCTGGCAACACAAAGGCATCATCCCTGCTGCAAAGAACCCTGTTTCATTTTTCTAAAGTGAGTTGTTTTAGTATTCCGATGCTACATACAATATGGGATACAAATAGATACAGGGAAAAACAACACATAGCACACACTGAATGCTTATAATGTGCCCTGTTGTAATGGCCCTCTTCTCAGTGCTTTACCTCCATGACCTTACTACTCACAATTCTGAGAAGTAGGCATTAATATTGCTATTTTACAGGTGGGAAATGGAGGGACAAAGAGGCTAAGTGCCTTGCCAAGTGGTGGAGCCATCATTTGAACTCAGGCAGTCTTAACACAACACCCACACTCCTCCTCACCATGCCGTATACTGTTTCCTGCCTGAGGTCTGTTCTCAAAAAACAGTCATTTATGGAGAAATGAGACATCCTGGGGAAATAAATTGCATCATATGAATTAAATGCTTCCTCTTGAGGTCTACAGTGGAGTTTCAATAAAGGTATTTCTCTTTGTCACCTGGATTCTGAACAGTTTGAGAAATCAGGGTTGGGAGATGGGGCCAAATATCAAATTATTACTGATATCACCAAATCTTCTGATGGGTTTGCAGATACTGAGCCTCAGAGTTAGCAGGCTACCCCACTCATCCCCCATGAAGGGCAGCCCAGGGCTTAGGGTAAGCCCCATCCTGCAACCCACCCTCCAGTGCTGGCCCCCAGCAGGGGCACAGTCCCTGGAGGAGCAACTCACTTCCAAAAGGAAGAAGGGGATTCTGAGCCAAGCACACTCAATTTGCTCTTCCCAAATTTACCACTCAGGTCAATCAGTCTATCTCTTCTGAGAAGAGAGAAACCAGTAATTTGGGTTAGTGAGCTCCTTCGAGGAAGAAAATATCAGAAGTGTGGAGATGGCTACCTCACTAATATTTTCTAGCTCTTGCCAGCTATTTATTAGTTTTTTTTTTTTTTTTTTTGAGAAAGCCATTGTGATAGGCAGAATAATGGTCCCCCAAACACATGTACATTTCAATCTAGGAGACTGTGAACGTTAGGTTACGTGTCAAAGAGGAATTAAGGTTGCAGATGGAATTACGTTTGCTAATCAGGTGACTTTAAAATGGGAGATTATCTTGTATCATTCAGATGTGTTATGGACTGAATGTGTGTGTCCCTCCAGAATTCATATATTGCAACCTTAATACTGAATGTGATCATATTTGGAAGCAGGACCTTTAGGAGGTAACTGAGATTGAATTAGGTTGCAAGAGCAAGGCCCTCATGGTCAAAGTAGTACCCTTATAAGAAGAAGGAGAAGGAGATGGAGAAGAAGAGAGATGATGTCTCTTTCTCCATGAGCACGTGTAGAGAAAAGGCCACATGTGCACAAAGTGAGAAGGCAGCCATCCGCAAGGCAAGGCAGGAAGAGAGCTCTCACAAGGACTTGATCAACTTGATCATGCTGGCTTCCTGACCTTGGACTTCCAGCCTCTGGAATGATGAAAAAATAAATGTTCTGTAAGCCACTCAGTCTGTGGTATTTCACAACAGCAGTTGAACTGAATGAGACAAAGTAGCTACAACATAATCACTCTTAAAAGTGGAAGAGGGATGTGGAAGAAGGCTATGGAATTGTCACAGAAATGGCAGCAACATGACAAACACTTGGCCCCAAAAGTGTGCAAAAGCAGACCATGTGACAAAATCGTGCCTGATGAATGTGGGACTCTTGGTCCAGAAGAGGGTTTGGTATAGATTAGAAGGAATGAAGTTCTGTGAGTTAAAAAGAGAACTCCACAGCCACCCTCTTTGCCTAAGGCCCCACAGGGTGAAATGGGGCCTGTAAGACAGAGAACATTTTATGTGGTCTAAGCCAATCGAGGTCTATGTTACTCTGTTTCCCTTTTGATATGCCTCAGCATTTAACAAAGGTATGAACGTCCAGCCTGTCCCAGACATACTGCTGGGCATAAAGGAAAGACACACTTGCACAGCATGAGGCAGAGAGCTAACTGCAAAGTGGTGGGAATAAAGATGATATTAAGAGGCAATCTTTCTTAGGCGCTGAGCATCCCTGTTTGCTCTTGCGGTATATGCTTTGGAGAAGTAAACAGACTTAAGAATAAATGTGGATTTTCTAGGCTGACAAGGAGGTCACCATGCCAGATAACACCAAGTCAGGCAAGGCTATCCTAATAAAGGCTGTAACAATCTTGCTGATTCTGACCCATATAGATCTCCTTGGTTCATGGTTCATTTCTTGGAAAAACTAGGTATGTATAGTTCTCTTTGTAGTGGATCTTTAATAGTGCATGGTTCTTAGAGTAAAGGAGAGGCTACCTGCAAAAAGAAAGATTATACATTCTCAGACCTGAGCATGAACCATCATGTGAAGAGAGTGTGTGTTTGTGTGATATTTATCTTTTACTATCAGTTATAAATAATATTTGTTTGGATTTTGACTTTGCTACATTGTCTTACCTTATTTTTGTGTGAAATAGAATTTTATGAATGTTTATAAATAAGGTGGATTTCAGGAAAGTTTTTTTTCTCCTGGCCACATTGTCCGGGTTGGGGGGTCGGAGAGGATGTGGTCTGCATCCTGGGGAGAGGGCCAGGGTACAGGTCAGAATGCGGCTGTGTGGCCTGTGCCTGTCTTCTGCCCTTCTTTTTCCCTGGCACCTTTGGGATTTAATAAATACACTATCTGTGTGATTTGAAGGAGAGTCAGAAGCAGAGAGGCCTGTTGGGGAGATGGTGGGCCTTGGCTGCTGGCATCTGCGTGTGGCTAGAGTTACTGCTGGCCTCCAAACCTCAGCTGCATGTCTGTGAATGGGGCTAATACTCAGGATTACTGTGAGAAGTAAATGATGCCACTTACAAGATGTGCTCACTACAGTGCCTGGAACACAGTCAGTGCTCAGTAAATGGCTTATAGTTGTTTGTATCATTACCATACATGAACACCCCAATGGGAGTATTTTGTGTGTGCTGGATGGTGATGGTTCTGATTCTTTAGCTTCTGGTTCTTTTTGTTGGAAGCAGTCATAATGATCTCACCTGTTTGTTTTTTTTTCTTTTTTAAGTTTTATTTTGTTGATTATGCTATTACAGTTGTCCCAATTTCCCCCCTTTGCCCCTCTCCACCCAGCATCCCCATACCCTCAGGCAATCCCCACACCATTGTTCATGTCCATGGGTCACGTGTGTAAGTTCTTTGGCCACTCCATTTCCTATACTGTATACTTTACATCCCTATGGCTATTCTATAACCACCTATTTGTACTTATTAGTCCCCTCACCTCTTCACCCATTCTCCCCTATACCACCCTCCCGTCTGGCAACCATCAAAATGTTCTCTGTATCCAAAATTCTGTCTCAGTTCTTGTTTGGTTTGTTTTTTTAGATTCAATTGTTGATAGATTTGTATTTATTGCCATTCTATTGTTCATAGTTTTGATCTTTTTCTTAAATAAGTCCCTTTAACATTTCATATAATCATGGTTTGTTGATGATGAACTCCTTTAGTTTTGTTTTTGTCTGGGAAGCTCTTGATCTGCCCTTAGATTCCAAATGATAGCTTTGCTGGGTAGAGCAATCTTGGCTGTAGATCTCTGCTTTTTATGACTTTGAATATTTCTTGCCAATCCCTTGTAGTCTGCAAAGTTTCTTTTCAGAAATCAGCTGACAGTCTTATGGAAGTCCCCTATATATAACTACCTGCTTTTTTCTTGCTGCTTTTGATTCTCTTTTTATCTTTAACCTTTGGCATTTTAATTATGATGTGTCTTGGAGTGGGCCTCTTTTCATCCACCTTAAGACTCTCTGTGCTTCCTGGACTCGCATATCTATTTCCTTCACCAAATTAGGGAAGTATTCTGTCACTAGTTTTTCAGATAGAGTTCCAATTTCTTGCTCTTTCTCTTCTCCTTCCGGAACCCCTATAATGCATATGTTGAACCTCTTGGAGTTGTCCCAGATGCTGTTTATATTAGTTTCAATTTTTTGGATTATTTTTTCTTGTTATTCTGATTGGTTGGTTTTTGCTTCCTTATGTTCCAAATCATTGATTTGATTCTTGGCTTCATCCACTCTACTGTTCTTTCCCTGTAAATTATTCTTTATTTCAATTAGTGCACATTTCTGACTGGATATTTTTTATGCTATTGAGATCCTCACTAAGTTCCTTGAGCATCCTTATAACCAGTGTTTTGAACTTTGCATCTAATAGATTGCCTGCCTTTCCGTCTGGGAGAAAGCTGTTTCTGAGCTCTTGCTTTGATGCCATATACTTCAGTTTCTCCCTGTATGCCACTGGTGCCTTTCAAGCTGCTACCCTGGTGCTGGAGCTCAGAGGGAGTGAGTCTGAGCCCATGAGTCCATGTGTGCGTCCTTTAAGAGGAACTGTTTAGGGCTACAGAAATTTCTTCCAGCTACTCAATCCCCACTGGTTTTTGCAGCCAGAAGTTGTGGAGACTTACCTTCCTGGCACTGGAACCCTGGACTGGGGGTCCTGGTGTAGTCTGGGACTCCTTGCTCCTGAAATTTACCTCCTGAATTTTTATTCACCACACATGGATATGGGACCAACCTGTTTCATATCCGTGTCCCTCCTACCAGTCTGGATGGATGTGGTTTCTTTAATTCTGTAGTTGTCAGACTTCCATTAAACTTGATTTCTTATGGTTCTTCTGAGTGATGGTTGTTCTGTATTTTAGTTGTAATTTTGATGTGGTTGTGTGAAGAGGTGAGCCATGTTTACCTATGGCACCATATTGACTGGAAGATTAGGAAATTTTTTTTTTAATTTCACAGAGCTCTTAATTTTATGTGTTGTTAAAAATATGCTGTCTTGCTAAAAAAGAAGTAAATGATCTAATATTTTTATATTGATTTCATATTGAAATGATAATATTTTGGATATAGTGGGTTAAATAAACTATATTGTTAAATTTAAAAAACATGGTGACTTTGACTCGGGTTTTTTGCTTTGTTTTCCTACATTACTTTGGTTTAGAAGTTCCTTTCCTCTGTTCTGCTCAATTGATTGCATTCACAACACCTTTTCTACATTCTTCTGCTCTTTCCTAGCACTCCTAACTCCAAATCAGCATCTCCTTTCTCCTGAAAAAAGGGTTTTGGTTCTCAAGTCAGAAGCTGGCTGATGGCTACTTTATTTTCTAACTAAAGGGACATTGATACCATGCAAGTTTGTGGCTGTCCATGGCTCCTGGCATTCATGTGTATACAGTGGTTTGTAAGTATACCTTATTATCCAATTTTTAAATAAATGTTGTTCATGCATTTTTAACTTTGCTATCTGGTGCCTCTTCCTGTTTTCACGTGAGGATTGGAAAGATGGAAAAGTTATGCTGCCACTGCCTCCCGTCTCTCTGGGATCTATATTAAAATTCTTATCAACTGTAACTATTAATGTCATTCATTTGGCTAGTGTATTTCTGCCACTTGCTATCCCTGATGAGGTGATTTACAAAGATACTCCAGCTTTATGAAAGTATCCTTTACAATGTCTTAAGATCACTTTCCTTATGGTATCTAGGCTATCTTCTGACCTCAATTAGATTTCTCTTGCAGAAACAATTATGTTGATTAGCTGAGATAATGAGATACCCTTAGTTGTTCTATTTCTCATGATAAATTATTTACATATTCAGCTCAGTTTATTTAATCCTTATTTTGGGTCTATCACTTTTGCCAGGCACTATGATTTAGGTACAACAGACCCTGAGTTGAATAAGCCATAGACCCTACACTGAAGGAGCTCACAGTCAAATACATTTGTGTGCTGGTGTTACTGATCCATCCTTACCTCAGATCATTTCAGACCCCCAAAAACAACCTCTGATGAAGAGAAGGAATTTGAACTCCATAAAAGCCTTTTGAAAAAAAATAGTAAAATTTCTGGGAAGTAGAAACAGAAACTACTGCTGGACACCAAATTAATGTGGAGGACAAGACTTTGCTTTCAGTGTTGATTTTTGAAGGTCCCTGGTGGTTGTTAAAGATCTCTCATTTCAAAATGTAGGTGTGTGGAGTTATAGAATTACCCAAGTTTTTCCTAAGAGGTAGGATCAACCAAAGTAACTTTAACAGTCTGGTGAAAAAGGCCTCAAAAACCCTAACATATTAATGTCCAACAGCTTCTGCAGGGAGCTGTCCACAATGCAGGGCTTAGGTCTGTCTGAGCTCACTCCATGGACATGAAGCAGATGCAGTGGAGTCTCCCGGAGGAAGGGTACCAAAAAATACAGTGGTGCCAACACAAGGTGAGAGAGATGAGCTTCACAAGCAGAGGTAGCTCAGGAATCCTCATTTCCTTCTATAACATTAAGATACTTTGTGTGTGAATTATATGATATTTTCTATGATTTAGATTTTTAATAAATCTTTATGATATTATATGTATATATGAGCGCAGGGTAGGGCAAAAGTAGATTTACAGTTATTAGTATGTGAGTTTATTATTGTATTATTATTTTATTATTTTCCATAGGAACAACTGTAAATCTACTTTTGCCCCACCCTGTATGTAATCCATACAAAATGGATTGAATGTGTATTTCCCTCCAAAATTCATATGTTAAAATCCTAACTGCAAGGTGATTGTATTTGGAGGAGGGGCTTTTGAGAGATGATTAGGTCATGAGGGTTAATCCTTCATGAATGGGATTGACCTCTCCTTATAAGAAAGGATTCAGAGAGGATTCCTTGAGGACACAATGAGAAGATGGCAGAATATCAGAAATTTGGCTCTCCCCAGATACTGAATCTGCTGGCACCTTGATCTTGAACTTCCCAGCTTCCAGAACTGTGAGATATAAAATTTCTGCTGTTTATAAACCACCCAGTTTATGGTATTTTGTTCTACCATCATGCACAGACTAAGTCTCTATGGATGTAAAATCTTTTTAGTAATAGTACTTGTGCTAATAGATCAGCTAGATTAGTCATTCCCAGGAGAGCTGGAATTAGGAATAAACTATATAGAAATAGTATGTGAAGTGAACTAGGGGCAATCAATAAAAGGATTCACAGTTTACAGTGCTATATTTGCATTTAACTTGTCAATTTAGGCTGCTTGATTATAGCTTTGTCTTAAAATATAACCCTAACTACTGATTTTGAAGCTGTGTAATCCTTACCTGGTACTATTCTTTTTATACCCCCTTGAGGCAGGACAGTTTTATTTGCTTGTTTTAGCTGAAAGCCCTGCTTTTCTTTGCCATTTTGGTCCCAGAAGCATGCCAAGTTGACATTTGCAGAGAACGTTTATCATGCCCCCAAGATTATTCTATTAGGATTTCAGTAAAATTTAGTTTTTTTTTTACTGTTATAAATATTTGAACATACAAACTCTGAAGATTAAACATAGAAAAACAGAATTTCATGTTGTAGACTTCTGGCCAAGATAGAGGCATAGGTAGATACACTTTGCCTCCTCACACAACCAAAACAAATTAAGGGAGACAAAAACAAATTAAAAAAAAAAAAACAGAACAACCAGAAAATCAAACTGTATGGAAGTCCGACAACCAAGGAGTTAAAGAAGAAACATTCACTCAGTCTGGTAGAAGGGGCCGAGATGGGCAGTTGGGGTGGAGAGGACTTGCAGCAGGGTGATGGCTGGAAGATGGGGTGCACCCCTATTTGCATGTGGATAAACCAGGAGGGACAAATGGGGAGCAAGACAGACCATGCAACCCAGGGTTCCAGCGCAGGGAAATAAAGTCTTAAAACCTCTGACTGAAAACACCTGTGGGGGTTGCCGTGCCAGGAGAAATTCCCAACCTTACAGGAGATTTTGTTGGAGAGACCCACAGGGTCCTAGAATGTACACAAACCCACTCAGCACCAGAAGGGCCCAATTTGCTTGTGAGTAGTGGAGTAAGTGACTGAAAGCCAGCTGGGAGCTGAGCAAGCAGCATTGTTCACTCTCGGACTCCTTCCCCACCTATAGCATCACAATACAGCAACATGGGTTGCCCTGCCCTGGCAAATACCTAAGGCTCCACCCCTTACTACTAACAGGAATAACAGGCATGCCAAGACAAAAAAAAAAAAAAAAAAAAAAAAAAAAAAAAAAAAAAAAAAAAAAAAAAAAAAAAAAAAAATGGCCTAATGAAAGACCAGATCAAAGCTCCAGAAAAAAATACAACTAAGCGATGAAGAGAGCCAACCTATCAGATACAGGGTTCAAAACACTGGTGATCAGGATGCTCACAGAAATTGTGGCGTATGGTCACAAAATAGAGGAAAAAGTGAAGGCTCTGAAAAGTGAAATAAAGGAAAATGTACAGGGGACCAACAGTAAAAAAAAGGAAACTGGAACTCAAATCAACAGTTTGGAGCAGAAGGAAGAAAACATTCAACCAGAACAGAATGAGGAAGCAAGAATTCAAAAAAATGAGGAGAGGCTTAGGAACCTCCAGGACAACTTTAAATTTTCCAACATCCGTATCATAGGGGTGCCAGAAGGAGAACAAGAGCAAGAAATTGAAAACTTATTTGAAAACATAATGAAGGAGAACTTGCCCAGACTGGCAAAGGAAATAGACTTCCAGGAAGTTCAGAGACTCCCAAAGAAGTTGGACCCAAGGGAGCACACACCAAGGAAGCACACACACATCATAATTGCATTACCCAAGATTAAAGAGAAGGAGAGAGAGAGAGAAGGAGAGAATCTTAAAAGCAGCAAGAGAAAAGGAGACAGTTGCCTACAAAGGAGTTCCCATAAGATTATCAGCTGATTTTTCAAAAGAAACCTTACAGGCAAGAAGCGGCTGGAAAGAAGTATTTGAAGTCATGAAAGATAAGTACCTACATCCAAGATTACTCTATCCAGCAAAGCTGTCATTTAGAGTGGAAGGGAAGATAAAGTGCTTCCCAGATAAGGTCAAGTTAAAGGAGTTCATCATCACCAAGCCCTTATTCTATGAAATGTTAAAGGGACTCATCTAAGAAGAAGAAGATAATCAAAAATATGAACAGTAAAATGACAACAAACTCACAACTATAACAACTGAACCTAAAAACCAAAACCAAAATGAAAACCAAACTAAGCAAACAATAGAACAGTATCGGAATCACAAAAATGGAAATCACATGGAGGATTATCAGTGGGGAGGGGGTAGGGAGGGGGGAGGATGGGAGAAAAAGTACAGGGAATAATAATCATAAATGGTAGCTACAAAATAGACAGGGGGAGGTTAAGGATATTATGGGAAACGGAGAAGCCAAAGTACTTGTATGTTTGACTCATGGACATAAACTAAAGTGGGGGAATTCTGGTGGGAGGGGCAGTGCAGAGCAGAGGGGGAAAAGGGGAGGAAATTAATGGAACAATTATAATAGTATAATTAATAAAATATATTTAAAAAAATTTCATGTTGTAATCAATGAAGCTTATTGTGACATCAATTAATCTGGAATATTGAAGGACAAACATGATTACTGTTGTGCTTCATGAACTTTAAGGACAAGCAATAAGCATTGGATTTTGGCATAGTGTTTATCTGTTGAAGTATAGTATAGATATAATCCCAAACACATATCATAGTAACTGTAAGGATGCTATTTAAGATATAATTTAATACATTATAAATTGTTTTCTACATGAGTATTCATGGAAGAAATTCCTGCCTGTTCTTGGTACCTGGAATAGTTATGTAACTCCTAAGCTTTAGTTTTATTTACCTAGTATAGACTTTATATTTTATTTAAAAACATTTTTAAATTCTCACCTGAGGATATGTTTTTATTGATTTTAGATGGAAAGGCAGGGGGGAGAGAGAGAGAGAAACATCGATTGGTTGCCTCCTGTACACACCCCAACCAGGGACTGAATCCGCAGCCCTTCAGTGTACAGGATGATGATCTTACCGAGTGAGCCACTCTGCCAGGGCAGAACTTTATATTTTATAACCGATCATCTTCCTCTTTGCAATGCCTGCCAGGAATCTCAGAGCTAAATTTATAGCTGACCCATAGTAAGTTTGGAGAATATTACAGCATACATTATCTGTCCTTTCATCTTGCTTTTGCTCTGCTATTTCTTACCTATTAGTATTTTGTTATAACTTATTTTTATATTTGATAAGCTTCTAAATTTTAATTAAGAAGTTTGAATAAAGTGAGTAGCTCATGCAAATAAATACAGGGGGTAGTTCTGGGTTGGTGCTGAATATGGGCCGACTGGATAAAGCAGGAGGTTGCTCTGAACTTTATGTGAAGATCTCAGGCCCATAACATAGGAGGAAGCAAGAGGTCAAGCTTTACAATTTCTCTCCTTGGAGCTGCTATATCTCAGGGTTCCAGGGACTGTGAACTCAAACTCTCTCCTTTTTCCTCCCTATTTGCCATTTTCAGTGCTTGTGTTAGCAGTACAGACAAAAAGTGTATGACAAGGGGAGGTTTCTTACCCACAACCGTCTCCCCTTGCTGCCTAAAATTCCACTACACTTAGATTTATTTGAGCCAAGAAGCCAGTGCCTATGGGAGGACTAAGAGCTGGGTCCTCTCCCTTCCTTCCACAAGAAGGTGTGGATGAGTAGCAGGATTTATACAATGGAACAGGACTTTAGAGAGACCCAACGACTTTCCTTTTATATATGAAGACATCAAGACTCCTTGAGGTAAAGTGGTTTGCTCAAGGACATCCAGTTTATAAGTGTTAAAAACCAGGACTAGAACTCCTGACTCCAAACCCACTGTATGTCAGAAAATAGATTTTTAAAAGAACTGTATTCATGGTACAGTTCTTTATATACATTTAGTCTATCTTAGATATAAAGTACTCCACCAAAGAGCTGCCAGGGAATTACCAGCTCCTGTGGGTTCACTATCACCCAGGTATTATGGTCATGATGATGAGAAGAGAGATGGAGCAGAACGTGAAGAGACAGACTGGGAGAAAGAACGCACGAGAACAGGTAGCAATAAAAAGTAGAGGGAAAAGACTTAAAGGGTAAGATAATGAAGAGAAGCAGAAGCCAATGAGAAATAGAGACAAAAATAGAAGTGACTGAGACAGAATAGAAATGAGCAAAATTTTAAAAAACCTGAAAAATGGGACTATGAGGATGAAGAATGAATAAGAAAGATACTAATATGACATGGGAGATGAATCAAATGCTCAGTCAGATGTAAGTAGCAGGTGGAACCACACAAAAGTGATTAATGTTAAAAAAAAAACATGGTATATTCAAGTTACTTTGTAAGTTGTTGAGAAGCACCAATATATTGCCTAGAATGAAAATTAATACAACATTTAAAGAAGCAAAAGTAACAAATAAAACCCCAAATTTCATGGGTAAAATTTTAGCAGAAGGAAATTCATTAATATATGAATAGATTTCTGGTCTGCAGGGAATTAGTTAAATTGGTATAAAAAAAAAACCCTTGTCACCCTAGGTATAGTCTATCTCTCTTTAAAGATGTACATTAAGCATGAGATCTTAAGTGTTAGTTAGGAAAGGGAACTTACAATGAGCTGCTATAATAATCTGCTTTTTGGTTCTTGCTTTGTTTCACAGTGGCTTTAATTAAAGGCCTAGTGATGTGGGAAAGTCACATTAATTATTCATCTGCAAACATTTACATAGACTTCTCTGTTCCCCTTCAATAAATCATCAACTTCACATGTACATAATTTAATCAAACAACTAAAAATATACCATGCCCAGCTTCTCCCCCTCCTCTCTGGGCTTTGTCTCTTCAAAGTTATTTGTTCCTGGAGAAGACGTCCCACCATTAAGAGAGAGGAGAAGAAAGTCTGTCTGCTGAAATGGTGTAGATAGTGTTTACTTTTTCCCACACTGTCATATTGACTGGTATAAATCTGTGGTTTGCAAATGTCCTAAATTTTTCTGTAGTGAGAAGAGAAGTACCAAAGAATTGTCCTATTATTAAAAGCCACACAACATTGGCATATATTAATAGAAGCATAATGTTCAAGAATAAAGCAGCAATTTCTCCCATAATCCTCAGAGCGTGAAGAATCAAAGCTTTAACTACTAAGCATAGAAAAATCATAAAAAGGGAAACTTCCGTGGGTTTCAGTTGAAAGACAAGAATAAGCGCAATTAGAGAGCCAAGTGTGGAATTAGAAATGCCGTTTAAGAAAACTGCCATTCTAGAAGGCAGAGGTGCAATTCGATAAGTAGTTACTTAGCAGGTCCGCAGCGTGGCCTAACCCTTAAACGATCATTGACATAGTTAAATGCAAAGATTCATAAAGGATCAGAATGGAAAAACCTGGACTTCGGGGCCAGCTGGACCTGAGTTCAAATATCAACTCTGATTTTTGGACACTTCTGACCTTTTCAAAGTCTTGTTAATTTTGACAGGAAATGTCTTAGTGCAGGATCATTTGACTACCGGGAGCAGAACCAATTCAAACCAGATCAGGTTTACTGTAAAGAAACAAAGTCATCTCATGGAACACATACACACTACGAAAATGTAGCCAAGCTTTACAGAAACTGGAAGGTTTTCAGGCAGCTTTTTCTTTTTTTCTGAGTGTTCTCGTAGAGACTCTTGTTTATGACTCCTGTGAAAGATTTGTATTTCCTGAAGAAATTAAGAGGACCTAAAGAAATGGATGGACATCCCATGTTTGTGTATTACAAAAGTTAATATTGTTAAGGTGATTATACTCCCCAAATTGATCTGTAGATTCAACAGCATCCCTGTCAAAATTCCAGCTGAATTCACTGTCTGGGGAACTTATTCCTTAAGGCCCAGCTGACATCGTTACCTCCTCTCCGTGACTTCCCTGACTCTCCATGTTCTTGACCATGTAATTGTAATTGGGCCTTTGTGTTTCTGTAACTGGGCAGCATGGCTGCTTATTGCCACGCATACACACAACAGAAAGATTTGTGGGGAAGGAAAGAAGTTTTTATTAACAGGGTTCCCAATTTGAGGGAGCTGGGAGCATTCCTGTTCTGAGCTGACCCAGTCAACCTCTTTTTCAAAGCATAAAAACCCAACCACCCGGGGGGAAGATTAAAGTCCAAATCCATGTCCAGAAGTTCCCCATTATTGCTCAAGGTTGTTACTCAAACCGGCCTCTGTCTCCCCAGCTCCAGGCTCTCTCTCTGTTTCCAGAGTCGCCATCACCTCACAGCAGCTTGCTCTCTCCCAGGGTCTGGGTTGCACTTCCAGATCGCTCCAGAAAGTCATGCAGAGGAAACTCCATCTGCGAGGAACCTCCTAGCTCATTCCTCCATGTGCTGCTCTCAAAGCAAGAGAGTGGAAGCAGCCCAGGACCCATGTGCCAGGCTGCCCTGGGTCATAGCGTCCCAAGGGTTGGAGCCTGGCACACCCTTGCATGCATCCCAGTGTAAGACCCTGCCTCCGGGGAGGGGAAGTGGCTTCCCAATGAGCCAGGCCTAAGCCCCGAGTGGTCCTGGCATCTGCCACTCATGCCCATGAGGGGCAGAGCAAGAGAGCCCAAGAAGCCAAAAGGCCAAGCTATCAAAAGACCAAGAGACCAATAGCCAGGAGAGTGAGCTTCTGCCCACCTTCTGTTTAAAAGTCTTCTCCCAGAATCCCATGTGCCCAGGAACTTGGTGAGAGTGTCCAGCCCTCCAACCAGTCAGGGCCAGTGTTCGTGAAGTTTGCTGTTGTCCCTCTTCTGGCCCTCACCTTCTGTAAGGGGGCAAAGTCTCCAGTCCTGTATGCTCTTTATAAGCTCCTTTCTGCGGAGTCACCAGCTGCCCAGCTGCCTCCCACAATTTCCCTCCTCCTGAGGGCCTTCCCTTTGCAGGGAGGGCAAAGCGCTTCTAATCTTCAGTTCCACCTTGGGGTATTCTCCCTGCCCCCTGCCTTCTCCAGGGTTTTGGTCTGACCAACAGGTCATTTCCTTAGGTATATTCCTAAGGTATATTTCCTTAGTCTCATCAGACGCCTGCTGTAGCGATTTTCTCTTGTTTAAATGTATTACCATGAGTATTGACCGTTTTCCTTATGACTTGGGCCTAAGCTCCTACATACAGTGCAGAAATCCAAAACTCAAAACAAACAAACAAACAAAAAACCCACACCCCAAAATGAACATATATTCTATCTTTATACTTGGTTGCTACCTACACTTTAGATCTGAGATATGATTCTTAGCTCTTCAGGTAGACACCTGGGTACAGTTTAATTTTTTTTTAAAAATTAAATCATCTTAATGTACTTACATATTCTTGTTTAAGGTGCTTTATGGATCTGCTTCCCCTTTTGTAAATTGAAGATATTTCTCAGTGTTCATGCCAGGGTTCAATGAAATCATGCAAAGTGCCTGGTACCTAGTAGGGGCTCAACAATGGTTACTTCCGCCTACCTCATGCCTTTTCTTCCAGAGTTGTCTCATACTTCAGTGAATCATTGCTATATGAAATTTCAGAGCTGGGAAGAAATAGATCTCCTTTTTCATCACCATGACAACAGAATCAGAGACGTGAAAAATTTCTTCCTGAAACAGTGAGCAACTGTTAACAAAGTAGCACCTTTTTAATTGGTGGCATGTATGTGATTTTCTTCCTTCTCTTTCCCCTTTTACTTCAACTAGTTTCCCTAATCCTATTTACTCCAAAACAACCAGAAGAAGTTGGTGATTGATTTTCTACTTACTGAGAAAATGTTAACAATGATATCTAATATTTTATGTCACCCACCTTCTAACTGCCTGCAGAATATCATTGAAGGTACCTGGGGTGTTATTATCTGAAAAGTAGACATTTTCATAATTAGTACACTCATTTTCAGATGTCTTTAAGCTATACTCATATTTTATTCATAAAATCTCAAAGGATCCTTTCACCCTCTAAATAGGAGCAATTCCAAAAGGAATTTTTCTACTCTTTGTTTTGATGTGCCTAAAGTTGACTTAATTAGTTTCCATGGTAATATATTTCATCCCTTCATAGTTTTTGTGGTCTTAATTATCAACCCAGTCTACTAAAACTAAGGCTCCTCTCTCTTACAAAAGATTTAGAAAATAATTAATCATTGTCGCTAATATATCTTTATATACTCTAATTAAGAAAGATCGTGGCAACCTGCTGAATTTCAGCATATTAGTCAGTGTAGGAAAAAAACTAACCAGGATTCCCTCAGTAATGGCGAGTGAACAGGGAAGAGACCAGCACTGAATCCTGCCCCGTGGTGGGGAGCAAGAAATGTGGTGTAGGGAAGACATGCCACCTGGCACTGCTCATGGGGGGCCCAAGTCCTTCTGATTGAGGCCCAGACTGCAGGCAGTGCGAGGTGGGTTGCAGCCTGGTGCACAGGGCCCAGGTCTTTCCGGAGTCAGATTGCTTGGGGATGCGGCTCAAAGCAGGTGGTAAACTCCATCTAAGGCTAAATACTGGCACAAGACTGATTGTCAATAGGGAAAGTTGAAAAGAACTTTGAACAGAGAGTTCAGGAGATAGAATAAAAATAGCCTCTTCAACAAATGGTACTGGGAGACCTGGACAGCTACATGCCAAAAAATGAAACTTGACCAGCAACTTAAACCATACACAAAAATAAACTCAAGACGAATAAAAGACAAATATAAGTCAAGACTCCATAAAATCCTAGAGGAGAACATAGGCAAGAAAATCTCAGATCTTTCACACAGCAATATTTTCACCAATATGTCCCCTAGAGCAAGGGACATAAAGGAAAGAATAAACAAATGGGACTTCATGAAAATAAAAAGCTTCTGCACAGCTAAAGCAAACAGCAGTAATATGAAAAGGGAACCAACTACATGGGAAAATATATTTGTCCAATGACACCTTGGACAAGGGTTTGATCTCCAAAATATATAAAAAACTCACATGACTCCACTCCAGGAAGACAAACAATCCAATTGAAAAATGGGCAAAGGACCTTAACAGACACTTCTCCAAGAAGGACATACAGAGGGTCCAGAGACATATGAAAGGATGATCAGCATCACTAGCCATCAGAGAGATGCAAATTGAGATATCACTTCACACCAGTCAGAATGGCCATCATAACCAAATCAACCAACAAGTGTTGGCAAGGATGGGGAGAAAAGGAAACCCCAGTACACTATTGGTGGGAATGCAGACTGGTGCAGCCACTGTGGAAAACAGTATGGAATTTCCTCAGAAAACTAAAAATGGAACTGCTTTTTGACCTGGCAATTCCACTGCTATGATTATATCCCAAGAATCCTAAAACACCAATTCAAAAGAACCTATGAAGCCCAATGTTCATAGCAGCACAATTTACAATAGCCAAGTGCTGGAAGCAACCTAAATGCCCACCAGTAAAAGAGTGGATCAAAAAACTATGGTACATTTACACAATGGAATACTATGCAGCAGAAAGAAAGAAGGAGCTCCTACCTTCACCATAGCATGGATGGAACTGGAGAGCATTATGCTAAGTGAAATAAACCAGGCAGTGAAAGACAAATACCATATGATCTCACCTATAAGTGGAACCAAATCAACAAAACAAACAGGCAAGTAAAATATAACCAGAGACATTGAAATAAAGAACAAATTGATAGTAACCAGAAGGGAGGGGGTGATAAGGAGGAAAAAAGGGGAAAGGTCATGAAGGAACATGTATAAAGGACACATGGACAAAGCCAAAGTGGAGTAGGATTGGGAGTGGGAGGTAGGGATGGGTGGGGTGGAGGGGAGAGGTGTGGGGAAAATTTTAAGCTGTGCTTGAACAGTGATTAAAAAAAAGACTGGAGGAAAAAGCATATGTTCCATCTTTGAGGAACACATTTTTCTTGCTTGCTTGCTGGAAATAAGCTAGTAGGTATGATGGAAAAAAGAAGGAAAGATACTAAGTTATGATCTCTTCATTATTATAAAGAAACTGTTGCTTTTTAAAATCACATGATAGAGTACAAAGTTATTTTAAAACTGTTTCATTTAAAACAATTTTTAAAAGTTGCTTTGAAAATCTAATTTTTTCAAAAGATCGTTTATTTTATTTTATTTTATTTTATTTTATTTTATTTTATTTTATTTTATTTTATTTTATTTTATTTTATTTTAATTGTTGTACAAGTACAGTTGTCTCCAAGTGCTGGAAGTAACCTATTTATTTATTTTTAGAGAGAAGAGAAGGGAAGGAGAAAGAGAGAGAGAAACATCAATGTGTGGTTACTTCTTTAGCACCCCCTACGGGGGGCCTGGCAGGCAACCCTTTGGTTCGCAGGCATGCACTCAATCCACTGAGCCACACCAGCCAGGGTGAAAAATCTAATTTCTTAAAAGCGTTTTGGCAGAGATCTGTAGCCAAAGTCAGGTTTCAGAGACCAATAAGGATGTCATTAACTGAAAATTTCTTACTTGGTAGAAGAAAGGAGTAACACAGGAACTCATTGCCAGTTAAATTGTTTTCTTTCTTATGATAAAAGATCATTCCAGATATGGAAGTCACGCTTCTTGCATGCAAATAGGAAATTGCAGAACTCTCTTTGGGCTTTTGATAAAGTTTTTGGAGCAGAGAATAATCTTTCTTTTGTGCAGTTATAGAGAGGAATTTATTAGATAAGAGAGAAGCTAGAGGAGGTGCTAACAATGGAACTGGCACAGAGACTGCTAGCTGCCCACCTAATGCCCATTCTCTTCCTAAGAGAAGCCCAGTTTTCCTGGGGGCAGTGTTGTATTAAGGTTAAAAAATATGCATTTCCCATCTTCCTTACAGATCAAAGTGGACAAGTGATACAATTGGATCAATGATGTACAAACTTCTGGGGTTACTTCTTAAAAGTGAGTGATCCATGGCTGGTATGCCTTTTCTGCTCTAGGGATTTTCCCTTTTTTCTCCATGGAACATGAAAAATATGGTAGATGGGGTCCTTTTATGGTGTAGAGGTGAAGGAAAGCCATGAAAATCACAGGTGCCTCAAGTCAACTCAACCTTCAGTCTTATAATAGTTTCTTTGATGAGTCCAGTGTTGCTTGAGATTGGCTGCTTATGAGAATCACCTGAGGATATTATGCAACACTGAAGTTGGGACTATCCTAACAGGTAGGATGTCGTAAGTAGTGGTAGGCTGTTGTTCCTGTTACAAAGCCCAGATAAATTTCAAATATACAGGCTGGGGCGAAAGTAGGTTTATAATTGTGAGTGCATGAAACTCGGAGTTTATTTTCATATTATTAGTAGTTATTGTGTTATTTTTATATGCACAACTATAAACCTACTTTTGCCCCACCCTGTATTTCTAAAGGTATGAGAGAGCTGTAAAAACCAAGTTGATGATATTAGAATCCCAGAGAGAGAACCATTCTCAGGTGGGTGGATGAACAACAGCCACTTCTCTTCCCAGGGGCATTTGCCAATTCCAGGCATTGGTTGGGGATCTGACACAGCCTATGTGGAAGGACTCTGCTAGGAGGGACAGAAATGTATAACATTTTTAGTGGCCACGCAAGGCTGCAGTGATAGAAGGAAGCTTGCTTGTCTGTTTTGCCTGTCTGGTTTTGCTCATAGGACATGAGCCATGTGCTGGTGTTGCACGGGTAGCTGAGGAGCTAAGCTAAAGGTGTCTAAAAGGCAAAGTGAATTCCTCTGCAGTTTCATGATAGGAAACAAAGATCTGCCAATGAGGCAGACGTGCCTCAAACACATAGCTTCTCTCCCCTTCAAGACATTGCTAGATTTTAAAATGTAAGGGAAGGAGACTGAAGAACTGGGCTAAGAACTTTGGAAGGGTAGAGCTGCACTTTCCAGCTTGCCAAAGCTGAAGAGGTAGAAACTCACCCAACTGTCAATAAAAGTTCAAGAGAGCCTGAGGAACAGAGGTGAACCAGGGGTAGACTTGAGTCTAATTAACACTGAAGCTCAGCCCCAACCCAGTTAGTACTTAATTGTATTGAGGTCATGAACTCTCGTACTATATGCTATTGGAGGACAAGAAAACCTCCTTTTGGTGAAAGTTAACATTATTTGGAGATTTTGTATTTTTTTAATAAACAGTTTGGCACAGAATAAAAATCTAGGCATACAATGCAGCAAGACAGATAGAATCTATAATTAAGAAAGAATACAATTGGGCAGAGCCAGAGATGGTCCAGAAAGTGAAGTCTGCAGCAAACAAACTTAAAGTAACTGTGATTAATTTGTTAAAATAAAGAAAAACATAACCAAATAGATGAAATGATGGAAAAATCTCACCTGAGAATGAAAAACAATATTTGAAATTAAGAACTCAATAGATGGGTTGCATGAGGTTGGACACAGGTGGACAGACTTAGTAAACTGGAAGACAATTCAGGAGAAAATATCCAAGTTGAAGCACACAGAGACAAAAGGATGAAAAGGATATAACAAATGTGTACACCCGGCTCTCTGAAACAAGAAAGTCTTGGTTTGTGGTGATACAACTGATTGCTGTGGTGTAAATATTGTCACCATGGCTGATTTCCAGCTCCCACTGATTCAATAGTCATGTCACAAAATACCTGAATATTTAACAATTGACTCTCTCAAGCTGGGGCAAGCTGTCTCCAGCACACCCTTCATGTGAATCATATTCAGATGGTCTAAAATATGTCCATTAGAGACCCAGAAGAAAGAAGAGAAAGGGATAGAAGCAACATTGGAAGAAATTATAGCTAAGAATATTTCAAAACTTTTAAAATAAATGGAGGCATGATTTAAAGAATCAGCCAACTGTAACTATGACAAATACAAACACTACTGCACCTCAGCACATCACTGTAAAACTGCTGCAAACCAAGGTGTAATGGGCTGGATGGTGGCATGTCCAAATCCCCAGAACCTGTGAGTGTTACCTTGTTTGGAAGAGGGCTTTTATAGACCTAATTAAATCAGGAGAACTGAAATGAGGAGATCATCCTGTATCATTTAAACCAGGTGAACATTAGATATTATCCCGTTCCTGTTCCACCATTGTAAAAAAGAAATAACAATAACCTGCATAAGTCATAAAAAAGTGACATTGCTATGAATTTCACAAAGATCAAAAATACACTGAAAGACAACAGACACAAATTCTTTTGTTAAATAGAAAAAAGAAATACCTTTTTACTTTTTATGCAGCCAGCATAACCTTGATTCTAAAATTTGACAAATAAATTACAAGACCATTACTGACTTATCTCTCTCATGAATGTAGATGCAAAAAGCACTAAAATTCCATTTATATAGAGAAAGGTTGTCCCATCATGACCAGTGGGATTTATTTTGCAGATACACGGTAGCTTAGGATTCATAACTCAGTGAAAGTAATTCACACACATTAAGAAAAAAAAGAAATGCATGACTATTGCAATGAATAGAGAGGAAGAACTTGGGAAAATTTAAGAGTTATTAATATTTAAAAGAACCATGGCAAACTGGGAATAAAATGTAATTTTCTTAATTTCATAAATATATTTGTTAAAAAACCTATAGGTTTTTAGGAGACATCACATTAAGTGATGAAATATTTCAAACTTTCCCCCTGATATTGGGTATAAGACACGGAGGCCCGCAACAACTACACCTCTTCAACATTTTCTGGGGGGCTTAGGACATGCAATAAGGCAAGAAAAAAGTAAATAAAGATTGAAAAGAAAATAAACATATTTTCATATGATATGATTGAATATGTAGATTATTCAAAAGAATCCACAAACTGTTCTACCAACAAGTGAATCTAGTGCACTTGTTGGAAACAATTTAGATGTACAAGTGTTTGTTTTTTCTGTATGCCAGCAGAAACCAAAGAGAAAATGAAATTAAAAAAATGATACCATTTACAACAGCATCAAAATTTAAATGTATCTAAATTTAGGAATAAATTTAACCAAAAATGGATAAAAACTGCTAAAAATTGTTGTGAAAAATAAAAAGAAATCTCTAAATACATTGCTTGATATATCTTGTTCTTGGATTGGAAGACCTAATAATATAAAGATATCATATTTTGTGAATTAATCTATAGTTTCAACATAATAAAATTCCTAGGAGATTTTATTGTGGAAATTGAGGTGCTGAGTCTAAAATTCACATGGAAATGCGAGAGACTATGAGTAGCCAAGGCAATCAATCTTAAGGAGAACAAAGCTGAAGGACTTACTCTATGAGATGTCAAGACTTATATACCTACAGTAATTAAGACAGTGCACTATTAGAGCTAGGATAGAAAAACTGATCAGTGAGGACAGAATGTAAGAATAAAATTTCATGTATACACAGTCATTTCATTTGTGACAAAGGCTACCCTGCAGTTCTGTATGGAAAGGCTAGACTTTCAATGAATGGGACTGGGTTAACAGGCTAACTACCTCACGCCATACACAAAAATCAAATCCCCGTAGATTCCAGATAAAATGTGAAAGATAAAACAAAGCTTTTAGAAGAAAATGGAGAACATCTTTCTGACCTTGCTTTCTGTGGCCATGTCATTCCAACTTCAGGACCCCTAAACTGACACCAGTTTTCTTGGCATTTCAGAGTGCCTCCCTTCCCTCAACCAGGAACGTAATAACTCTGACCGCTTTTCTTCACCATCATGATGGAGTGTGTGCATCTCTGGGAGACCATCTCTGGCCTGCCCATCAAGACTTTTCCCCACCCACTCTCTTCCACCCATTTTCTAAATTGTAGCAGAGCCTTCCTGAACTATTGCACACTACAAGGAAAGTGAGGACACTCAGATTTGACTTCCTGATCTTCTCTCTTTTTCTCTTCCTTAGTTCCTCTTTGAAAAGTTTCTCTGTCCTTCTTGCTAGGGTTGGAACTTCATTTATGTAAGTTCTGACCCATTTTCAGGATGACTTAACAATAGAATCCTTTTGTTTGAATCCATCTGGCTTGTCTGTTGATCCTTGAAAAGGAGTTTTTGGAATTAAAAACAAACAAAACTACAAATAATAATGACAACAACAGCAGCAAAAGTAGGTAGAACTTTTCTCTATCGTAAAGCCTGACTACAAAAAAAGCAGCCTTTCCATGGACTGAAAGGAATAACCATCATTCTCGAAGCAGAAGAGTGACTTTTTTTTTGCCCCCTGGGCACATGCTCTGTCATTTTCTGTGTACAACAAAACTCATGGCTTGATCTAAAAAGGGGGAAATCTTTAGGAAAACATGATTTACAAAGAGGAACTGAAAATGCATAATTTTAATTCTTCCAAAATACTTCCATTATGCATGCTGTTGCCTGTGCCAGAATTTATCTGCTTCTCCATTGTCTAGTCAAACTTCAGTCCTTGTAGATGAATCATTTCTTCAAGGAACTCTTTCTAGATCTCTTTGTGTTAAATTGTGTTACAGGCCTGCCTAGCAACCAACTTCTGTCATTCATACTACTGTCATATTTATTTTGTAGGATTATGTGATGAATTTCTTCATTTTCTATTAAGCTGAAGGTTTAGTAAGAGCTGAGACCTTTTGATTTTTGCTACTTAGTGTATCACCAGTGCCGTGGGCAGAGCCTGGGATATGGCATACTCTCAGCAAATACTGTAAAACCCTATTATAATATGCTCTATCAATAATGAAAATTAGACTTCCAGCCAAGATGGAGGCATAGGTAGATATGCTTTGCTTTCTCACACAACCAAAAGAAGGACAACAACCAATCTAAAAACAAAAAACAACCCAAATTGCCAGAAAATAATGAAGATTAACAAAGAATGAATTTGGCAATTAATTCCTGTCCATGTTCAGCCCTTTTTTATACCAGGGTGTGGAGGGTGGGGAAAGGGGTGAAGGATAAAATTCTAAGAGATGTGGTGAGGTGAGTGAGGCTGGCGGTTAAATGGCAGGCAGTTCCATCTGAGGAAGCAGAGGGCATATGTATTATGGCCAAGTATTCATTCAGTGAGCTGATGAAACACATGTCAACTCACTGTTCATGGAATCACCGATGCTGTCCTGAGCTATCAGTACAGGACCCAGAACCATTCCCCTCAATAGCTAAGCTGTAGTCTAATGTGCCACCAGGTGGCGCCAAGTCACAACTAGGACAAGAATAGATGTGGATCCCGCAACCAAACATCTGAATTCCTGGACAACTAGCCAATTAGTTAACCCAGTCATTTGATTAACCTCATAGTAATGCAAACATACATTTTACATGATCTAATCATTTAGTGACCACAACACAGTATAGTGGGATTTTTCTACATTTCTTGAATTGATGAACGGCTACACAAGACCTGTGTACATTTCAGTAACAGTGGAAAGACAGGGCATGGTTGGTTATAAGGCAAAGGTATTTTGTTGAGGCAATAATGTCTTGAAGTCTCTCACTTCAAAGATCCACGGGGAAGTCTTCTCAGTTTATTCTGTGGAGTTACCTTGGTTCTGATCATTACATGGATTCAAATATTTTCTTATGGCTACAACACACAGTGTAATAAAAAGGTTTGGTGGAATATGGAGTCCACAGAATGGTTATTTTATGCCCATGATGGCAGGATTTCAAATAAAATGAATAATAAATCAATAATCTATGAGTAATAAAATCAATAATGTAATAATGGTAATAATAACAGCAGGAAACATTATTTGCCAGGCTGTCAGGCACCATAATGGGCACTTTCACATACTTTACCTCACTGAATCCTTATAACAACCTGTGAGGTAAGAGTTATATTCCATTTTTTGAAAGGTGATAGTTCGAGCATAGACAGCTCAAGTGACTTTCCAAAGGTTATTACAAAATGTACAGCAGAGTTGAAATTGAGCAAACCATTTATCATTGAAAAGCTCAAGTGCAAAAGCTGTATTTTATATCTGTGTTATTTGATTCCAGTTATGAAGAAATATACCTTATAGAGACCTGCCAAAATCTCTAGGAGAAGATGTATAGTTCTGATGATGATTTGAAAAGAGCTGGCTATTTACAGAAGCTATAGTAGAATCTCAGTGAGAACCATATGCACAGATATATAGAACTGAATCAAAGGCTTATGTAGAGTTAGTTTATTTAAGAAGTAGTATCAGGGAGCAGGGTTAACTGATGTGAGAGTGAAAAAGTGAGAGAGGAAAAGCCAGTCAAAGACGTAGTTTTTACTGAATGTTGTCTGTTGGTTACTGTTGAGCATGCCAGGACCTTCTGAGGAGTGTGATGAACTAAGAACTGGCCACTTGGAGAACACAGGGAGTAGGATTATCCATTGGCTCACATCCTGCATCAGTCATGAGTGGCCCCCATATGCGCTGACATCCCTGCGCTTCCGGGGTATGCATACCAGTGCCACCAGATTCCTGCTGGTGTCCCAGGCAGCAATGTCTGAGAAGCTCTGAGCAGAGACAGGTACTTGGTATCGGCCACAGTGAAACAAGTCAATGTCAGGTTACACCAGTGAGAAGCTAAGCTTGTGGTAGAAGCTAAAGTAGGAGGTAGGGCTAAGAGGATCTGAAATACTGCACAGGAAGGTTCTAATACTGTGTATTCTTCCTTTAGAAATACTTGATCCTGGCTGGGCGGATCAGTTGGTTGGAGTTGGAGTGTCATCCCATACACCAAGAGGTTGCAGATTCGATTCCTGGTCAGGGCACATACCTAGGTTGCGGGTTTGGTCCCCGGGTGGGCCTCATACAGAGGGCAACTAATCAAAGTTTCTCTCTTACATTGATGTTTCGATGTGAGATCTTCTCTCTTTCCCTCTCTTTCTCCCTTCCTCTCTCTGTCTAAAATCAATAAATATATCTTTGGATGAGGATTAAAAAAGTACCTGGGATTAATTTATAAATTTTGGTAAAATAATTTTAAAAATTTTGGTAAGAATTAGATATAATTGGATTTTTCTAAAATTATATCAAAACCATGAAACAACTTATTGGAATTAAAGTATCTTTGGCCATCTCATTTCTTTTCTCATTGTTACCATAGAAACAAAGCATGGCTCACTGTTTTTAAGTTGAATTCCAATTTTTATCAGTTCTTACTGATTTTATTATTAATAGCACATAAAATCCAGGTATTATTTGTTTTTTCAAGCTCAGTAAATATAAAATGTTAGCTTAATTTTATGGGGGGATGGTATTTAATTAATTGTGTAAGGTCTTTATCTTTTAAGGAAGATTATTCATCAACAAATTCTGAAGAAAAGCTAAAATCTGAATGAACAATTATTTAGTGTTAAAAAGTACCAGAAATTTTACCACTTCTAAATTGTCAGGTTGCTAATTCAAATAGAGGTAGCAGGGTATAGTGGAAAGAATACTGGCCTCAGAGTTAGAAAAGTTAGTTATTACTACTTCAGGGCTGTTGATCAAGAAGCTTCAAGTTTCTCTGAATCTTACATTTTTTCATCTGGAAAAATGGGGTAAAACTACCTATCTGACAGTATTGTTTTGAGGATTTGCATGAGAGTATGTATGTTAATGCACGTGGCATGGTGCCTGGGACACTGTAGGCACAGTGAGAGTGGCATCAGTGAGGGGAAATGAAGAGAAGTGACTGCGAGAGGAGGGGGGACAAGATCAACTTGGGCCTGTGGTGAGCAGAGTATCTCCTGACCCCTCAGAGATGCCCAATTCCCAATCCCTAGAACATGTCACTGGCAAAGTGGAATCTTGCTTGCAGATAGAATTCAGGTCACCTTCAACTGACCTGGAGATGAGATGATGAGATTATTCTTGGCTATCCAAGTTGGCTCACTGTGATCACAAGGGTTCTTAGATGTGCAAGAGGCAGGAGAGAGAGGGAGAGCAAAGAAAGAGAGAGAGAGACTAAGTGTGAGGACTTAGCCCCATGTTGATGCCTTTGAAGGCAGAGGGGAAAGGGGATATGAACCAAGGAAGGCAGGATGGACTCTAGGAGCTGGAGAAGGTGAGGAGAAGGTTCTCCACAAAGGAACTAGCCCTGCAGCCACCATGATTTCAGCTCGCTGAGACCCATTGTGGACTTCTGACTTCTAAATACAAGGTAATAAATGGCATTGTTTCATGCTACTAAGTTTGTAGTAATTTGTTACAACAGCAGTAGAAGTTTTACACAAGCCCTGTAGTTATATAGTAAGGATGTTCACTGAGAGGCAGGAAGCCATCGGAAAGATTGGGGGGAGGAGTGATCTGATTTGATTTAATGGTATCACTCTGCCTGTTGTGTAGAAAATAGACTATTGAAGGATTCCTTCCTTCATCTAGCTTTTGGCTTGACTTTTCCATATTTATTGAGAGATCATAAGTTCACTTAAGATTTAAAAAATATGATTTCCCATGTTTTGTAAGTCAAGGTCTCTCTAATCTGTTTTGTTGTCAGAAATGGAAGTGTGAACTGTACTTTAAACTAAGCTTCTAAGGAAAACTCATCAGAAAAAAACTGAGTACCTCAATATATGAAATCAAGTGACAGAGTTCCAAGCAGATCAGATTAGAGAATACTGGTAAAGAGACTTTGAAGACTAAAAATTATCTTCCTTACAAGAAAGAGAATACAAAAACACTTTCAGGTGACATAAAATGCTTCTTATGCTATTGCCTCTTCAAGTCCTAAAAAATACATTTAAAACTTGCCATTAGAATGAATTCAATAGCACTTTGTCACAATAGGCTCTGCTCAGAGAGTAACTTTGCCTGGAAATAAATGTACTTGTAATGAAAATATTTCAAGGAAGACTGCTAACTTTTCCCCAAATGGGTGTAGATGTGAAACTTTGCTTCAGCAATATTCATGATGGTGACAAGGACTCGGCTCAGGTGAGGGGTATGGAGGTGTTACTTACTTTGTGTAAATCATATCTAGCAAGAGTTACCAGAGGAGTGAGCAGAAACAGATATGAGAGTAAGCAGTCAATATGTCTGGGTTGTAAATTGGCCCAAAATGTGAAAAGTATTTTTAAAAAATATTAAATGACCCATTTATGTCTTAATACACAGTAAACACTTACTGGCTTGTTAATTACTCTAGCGATTCCACTGTTCTCTTCTCCACCCCTTTATTGTTATTTTGCAGTCTTTACTGCCTCTCCACTAGGGGCACGGGGAAACACTCCTCTCATGTGCCCTTCTGAAAGTACCAAGCTCTGCTCCAGACTGCAGAGGGTTCTGAGCAGCCAGGTTAACATACAGAACGAGTCACTGGCTCCAACAAGGATCAAAGAGGTCTTGTCTAACTGTAAGAAAGAGGTTCTTATAAAACATTTTACAGGCATTCTTAAAAACTTAAATACAATACGCCTTTAATTATATGCATTATGGAGATGGGTAGGTGGCATTAATACCCTAAAATAGCTAATTAATAATATAGTATACAAAAATAACTTACATTTAGCTTTGAAAAGCCTTGGAATTTCCTTCATCATTTTTCTTTCTCAGTTGTTTTTCTTTTAAGCTAATAATAAAATTTTCCATTCTTGAATGCAGAGCAACTGATTGTGGAAAGACATGGTCTAGTATTCTGATGGATGGAGAGAAGCTGGTCTAGGATTACAATTTGAATTTGAATAATACACATTTAGATATTTAGAAGTTGACTGTATTCTCATGTCATCAATATTTCTGAGCCAAGATTACCATATTTTGCCATGTATAATATGCACTTTTTTGCCCAAATTTTTGAGGGAAAAATAAGGATGCACATTATATATGGGTAGTACTAATTCCATATTATATAAATGTTTTTAATTCTTTTATTTATGCTTATGCATTAAAAGTGTAACTCTAGAAAGCAGTAATGATATCTTTATGCAAAGTAATACCCTGGAATATGATAATCAGTTTTTTCCCTAAATATAAATAAACAATTGAATTAAAAAATTAAAATGGAAGATTTTTTTTCCTGAAGGTTTTGGCCAAAAATGTGGGTGTGCATTATACACAGCAAAATACAGTATTACACTAGGGTTCCTTGTCGTGGTCAGTCCCCTCTCCATTTCTTCCGTGGTCGGATAGACAACTACAGCTCCCCTAAAGTTCTGTGTGTGGGAGCGGGGCAAGAAAACCTATAGGGCGAACTTGAGAAGGCCTTGGTTCTGGCTTTTCCCATCGGCATTTGCAATCCTGGAGGTCTCTCTCCGTTGATATTTTTGAGACTCAGTAGCTCACTACGTGAAGGGTGGGGGGTGGTGATTAATACCTGTGTTTACCTACCCTCTGGGGTAACTGTGAAGATCAAATCGGATAATATATTTGAAAGTACTTTGAAATTTATAAAGTATTATACAAATAAAAGATGTCTGTTGCTTTAGCACTCAGAATACTTAAGAGATTTAAAGAAATCCTACTGTGGTCATAAAGCAGATTAGGATAAAAGAGTTCATGAAACTCATCAATACTAATAAAAAATGTACTCAGAATACACGCCACTGGTATTATCTCTGTGAATTAAAAAACACGTTTTTTTGCTTTGTGTCCTGTGAGGGTGTTCTTCTGGAAGCCTCTGTGTACAGCACTTGGAGTTTCCAGTCCTCCGGATCTGCTTCCCTCAAGTCTACCATCTACCATCTGCCTCGTGCTTCTGGGCAGCCAGATTGCCTCGGAAATCTGATCGTCCCCACTCCCCCCTCAGAAGCCACACTTCTTTTTCTAATAAAAGGGCTGCTCCATCGAACTGTGAGCCCTCTGTCCTTTTAATAACTCCCCAGCTCTTGTGGGGCAAGGCGGAAGTACCCCATGGTGACAAAGAGGCAGGAGAGCTCTCTTTTCCTCCTGAATCACAGTGCAGATTTATCCCATGTTCAATTGAAAGTTATTTAATATGACCCTATGATCCAATGTTACCCCAATACATTTAATTTAAAAAGTTATTTAAGGGCATGGATTATATATCACACTTTATGTTGAACCAACTAGTGCCTTACATCCTGTAGATACTCAGTAGATACATATTTGCTGAACTGATGTGCTAAGAAGTGTACCAGGTAATTTGCTTTATCAGGACTTTTCAGCCTAGATTATTAGCTTATTTGTTTAATTATATAATAAACATTCTATATTTAAATCTGGGATTGCTATGAAGTAAAGTCCTGCTCCAAGTAACACCTGCCAATTGACAACTTCCTTGCTTTTCTCTTTACATTACTTATTCTTATGCTCTGCTGTGACTGGGTGAGAATATAGGAATATGTGCTGGACAAGGTAAGAAATTGGATTGGATGGAGAAAAAAAAAAAGTCTAGTCCTTGCCCTGGAGTTTAAATGAACAAGAATAAGCCCAGTGATGGAATCATAATTGAAATTTTAAACTTGTTATTATTATCAAAGATTCTATACTATTATATTATTCTTTTCTTGCCATTAGAGATCTGGTAAGGGATTCTAGCAAATTGGAAGTAGCAAAGTTGAGGCATCTCTGATTCATAATCAAACTATACTTTTCAGGGTATTCTTGTTAAAGGTGACTGGCATTTATGTTTTCCTTTTTTTTTAAGTTGAAATTACAACAGCACTGTTATTTTCATTTCTACATATGTCTCCTAATCTCTGTCCAAATGTATAGATGTTTTACATATTTGCCTTTTTTTTTCTGTGCATACTATATTCATTCCTGAGTTGCCCCAGGAGGCTCAGAATTTCTGAATGGCCTGGAGAATCCTAATCTGTGCCATTGCAGAAATTGACCAGAATGATCTGACATTCCCTGGGCAGGTATGTCCTCAAATTTAGAAGACTACGATTAAGGGCTGAAGCAGAAAATGACTGGGGGTTTTAAGATACCAACCAGTGACCTCAATGGAAAAGGAATGAAGATTAGGTTTTACAAGGGAAGATAATAGGTAGATGTGTAGGTAACAATTTCAGGTGCCAGCAAGGCCTCTCTTCCCACCCAACTAAAACAATGAGAAACAAAAATGAAAACCTAACCAAAGTAACAACCACCCCAATAAAATCACCTCCTTAATAGTTAACAAATACTTGAAATTAGTGTAACAAAGCTGTAACATTTAAACAGGAAAAATTTAAAAATATAAATTGACAAATTTTACCAGAGGGTCAAGAGAAGATGGTAGTCTCTGATAGAATGGGGGATGCGGATGGTCGTGGTACAGCCCCTACTCGCTTTTCGAGAAAGAAAAGGTAGTCAGGAAAAAAAGAAAAGCAAAAAGCAAAAAAACAAAAACAAAAACAAAAAAAAAACAAAAAAACCAGCTGTAGAATAGGACATACCTTACCGATTCTTAATTTTGCCAGGGTCAGGTTCTTTCAGATTATTTAGGTTACAGAGTAGAGGACTGAGAGAAAGTGAAAGGTCCAAATGGAAATCATTTTAGAACTGCAACAGAAAAGAATTTCGCTGGTTCGGAAGAAGGAGGTGGAAAAGTCCCTCCCAAAGCTCTCTGGGGATCAGGACTCAGATCCACAAGTCCCGAGAGCTGTTCAGGGCAGGAGAGGAAGACAAGGGCCTCTGAATCCACCACGCGCTCGCGGAGCAGTGCGGGGGAGTGGTCCGCACTGCAAACAGGTGGCAGGAGCCGTGCACCGCATACAGGTGGCAGGAGCCGCGGGTGGGCCGCCAGGCGTCGCGCGGGAGCCGCGGTTGCCCGGGAGACCGAGCAGAGCCCGTGGGCGGCGCGGAGCAGAGCGGAGCCGGGCTGCTGCGGGAGTAGCTGGGCGCGAGAGTTGGGAGGGGGTGTGGCTCCCAGGGCAGCGCGGGAGACTGGCTGGTCCTGTGGCAGCGAAAGGTGGTCGTGGAGCTGCGGAGCGAGGGCAGCGAGTACAGGGAGTACGCCGCGACCCTGGTCGGAGCTCAATCTCCTCCACGGATCGAGGCGGCGCGGGAGCTACTTGCCTAGTCTGTGCGTCCGACCGTCTCTGCCCCGCCGGGGTGACTGCGGCCGGGCGGCCAGTTAAGGAGAACCCGGCTTCCTCGAGAGCCCGGCCCGCGCCTCCGCTACCGCGAAGAGGAGCCGGGTGGGCGGCGGGCGCGCTCCCTGCGGCACCGGCATGACTTCTCCGGGCTCTCCTCTGGCGCCCTTGCTGCTCCTCTCTCTGCACGGTGAGTAGCCTAAGCCCTCCGCTCCTGGTGGGGCCAGGCTGGGCCGGCGGGCCTGGCAGAAGCTGTTTGGGGATCGCCCGTGCCAGGTCTTGGAAAGCCAACTTTCTAAGGGCCATCCCTAGTTGTGGTTGTTGGCCTAGCCTCACGCGCCCACCTGCCGCGGCTGCCCTAGTGCCGGCGCCCCTCTTCCCCGCCTCCGACACAGCCCAGGTGTTCCCTCATCCGAGAGGTAATTACACCTGCTTCTCGGTTACCGCGATCCTGGACCTGACTCTGACACCGCTGTACTCTTTTTTAGATAATGAACTCCCGTACTTACTGGGTCCAGTCAGAAACGGTATTTAGAATCAGTTTCTGTTACCAGGCGGCCCCAGGAAAACTAGAGATGCCTTTAAAATAATTGAGAAAACTTTAAATCGTGTTTTTACATAACCTTTAACAAACATATGCAGGTTTAATGAAATTGTGATCTGTATTTTAAAAATAATTGTATAGTGTGCTACACTATACTTGAAAACAATAATTTATTTTTTATACTCTAGTTTTTTCCCCAAAGGATTTAAACTGAGTTGCAAAAATACTAGAATGTAACAATATTAGAAGAAAAAGAATAAACGTCTTTACTTTTCTTGTTATTGTTTTCAAAAATCTATTTAAATTTAATTTTATACTCTCCATTTAATCTTTCTTACATTTTATTTTCTATGACTGGCCATCACATGAGAAACAAAACTGTTTTTCATCTTACATGGTGCCTTTTTCCATCCCGAATGTACTGTCCTGTGGAATCAAGTCTTCTGTTCCATTTAATTGATTGTTGAGATTTACTGAGATTTATTTTGAAGGGTTTTATTTTAAAAGCAAGTTCAATGATTGATGAAAGATTGTGGTTAACTCTGTTTATTATTATTTTTTCCTGGAGATGTCAGTATGTTTCGTATAGTTTTATGGTCTTATCTGAACTGATAATGCACCCACAGAGCTTGAAGTAACCTAATATTTACTAGCTGATTTAAGTTGCACAAATTCATATATGGGAGAGAAATGAACACAAAACTTTCTATACTTTTCCATAGAAGCCAGTGAAGGGAATAATTGAAATTACAGGTAACTTTCGTGGAGTTCAGTAGGTATATTTTTAGTGTTGATGTGTAGATAATGATTGACATTAGTGTGTGCTTCCAAATTAATTTTGTCTGGTTACCAGTTTGAGAGATCTAATGCTTTTCTCTGTCCTACTTCTTTCATGTGTGAAATAATGTTGAGTAAATGGTCTTCTTATACAATCCTTTGGACATAACTGAAAATATTTTAAATGTTACTATAAGAACAGCTGAAATTTTTGGCAAAAAAGATGTTAACCTTTGTATATTACAATCAGTTGCTGCACTCTTTTTTGTAAGCAGCATTTGTGTAGATTTTTTGAATTATTAGGTAGTACTTTTAAAGAGTTGATGTAATTCATAGAATCTGGCTTACAAGGTCATCTGCTTTGTTTTCTTTCCTAAAGTAGAACTATTCCTAAGCCACCCTAGAATGTTTTAAAGACTTCCAAGGACAGTTTAGCCTTCATGATAATCTATTGTGTAAAGGAACTTTTCACCCTCAAAAATGAAAAAATATGTTCACATGTTCAGTGAATTTTTACTGAGCTACATTGGTGGGGAGGGATGGCGTTGGGAAATAAAGATGAGTAAGAGTTTATCCACAGCCTTTAAGGAGTTTGCAGTTTTGAAACAGGCTGCAAGCATGCACAGATGATTTATGATACAAGGAATACATGAGGAATGCTATTTATTAATGGTGATACCAAGAAAGACGTCATTGGAAAGTTTACTTTTGGTCTGGACTTTGAATGAGTGGGATTTGAATTGACTGAGTTGGCAGAGGTTGCGCTTTCCTAGCCAAAGGAACAACCTGGATGAAGTATATGAAATGGCAAGTGCAGGGCCATATTCTGGAAAGGCCGAGCCCTTGCAGCTGCTAGAATAGGAGATTGTGCAAAGGAGATGAGGCTAAAAAGGTAGTAAAAGGAGAGTGGAGGGCTTTGAATGCTCAGTTTGGGATCTATTCAGCAGGCCATCGAATGGCCACTGGTACTCAGTTTCCTAAATATGAGGGGAAGAAGGTAAATAGCTATTGAGTGTGTAGCTTAACAGTCTCCTGGAGAATACCATGTCCTAACTGGATTAAATTCAGAACCAGTCAATGGCAAAGTTGGTTTCGGTGAATTAGGGCCCACCCCTAGGACTTCCAGGGTGGAATGAGAGGGAGGAGTGGACATCTGTAAAAAGTTATTTCCATTATAAAGAAAGAAAAGGGAAATGGATGATCAATAGATAACCATTTGTAGCAGTGACCACTACGATGGCATAATGCACCAAAGGTAGAAATAGAGAATGTCTTGAATTTTTGAAAGAAAATACATGTCAAGACATTTCTGTTTTTTATTTTTGTTTAAATCTCTGTGGCATAAACTTCAAAGGGAATTTGAATTGAAAAATTGATTACTACTATATAATTCTATCAATGGGTTAGACACACAGTCAAACCTCAGTTCTCCACTGTGTTGGCTCTCAATTCACTTCTTGACCAAGTTTTCACAGAAAAAATGTCTTGGTTGTCTAACAAAACTTCGAGTCTCATTTTCCATCTGACAACCCTTTCATGTTGATAAAACCCTTTCAGGAGTGATCAGTCATACATCTCTCAGGCGACCAAGGACATTCGGTTTTTGAACAAATCTCTTCTTCAACAGTTTTCTGGAATAAATTAAGTTCGAGAACTGAGGTTCTCTAAACTAGTAGTCCCCAACCTTTTTGGCACCAGGGACTGGTTTTGGGGAAAACGGTTTTTCCACAGCCCTGAGAGTGGGGGGTGGTTTCAGGAGGATTCAAGCTGATCTCCTGCTGGGTGGCCCTTGTCCCTAACAGACCCGGACTGGTACCAGTCCATGGACTGGAGATTGGGAACCTCTGCTCTAAACTGTTTCTGGTACTGCTTGTGATTCCTTGAAATAGTGAATAACTTTGCAGAAAATGAGAAAAGTATAAAAGAAAGAAAAGACCATATAAATTAAATAAAAATAAATTATGAGCCTAAATGTTAGCATTATGAAAAATTTACTGTAGTGCTGGCCAGATGGCTCAGTTGGTTAGAGCATCATCCTGTGCACTGCGCAGGCGGCAAACACAAGGCTCAGATCCGGCCCTCCACCCTGTTTTATCCGGCCCAGCACCTTGTTTCTAGCCGGCAGCAAAGCTGAGCTCTCGATTAACTGTTAAGGAGTAGTTACATTTATACAGTCCTAAATTACATTTGGCCCTTTGAAGGCAACCAACTGTGAGGCTGATGTGGCTACCAGTGAAAATGAGTTTGACACCCCTGCCTTACACCAAAATGTTGTGTGTTTGGTCCCCAGTCAGAGCACATACCTAGGTTGCGGGTTGAATTCCCAGTTGGACGGTGTGTATGGGAGGCAACCAATTGATATTTCTCTCTGTTTGTTCAGTTTCTTAGCTCTAATTTTAGTTATGTAACTGTTTTGGAAGAACTCACTTTTTAGTAAAAAATCTGTAGTTTGACCTACATGAAAGGTGACAGCCGCTGGGTGAAAATTTTAGATAAATTAAGCTTACACCATATATTCAACCTGAACTATTCAGGAAGCACTTGAAATATTAAAGCACCAAGTGCTTCTAAAATGTTATGCTTAGAACTGTTGTCAGACCCAAGGTAATGATGCAATGGGTAAGGATTTTTATCCCCCAGTAACAGTATGTGGCACATTTTCAAATGTGTTTTCACACTTTGATAGTGGAAGCATTTATAATGAAAAGTCTCATTTGAATCTTCATACTTAAGCCATGTGATTTAGTGTCAAACAGGGTGATGTGATGGCCCATAAGATTCTTTAGTTGCAGTGAGTTATGCAGAACAAGGGACTGGAAAAGCCTAGCTGAGTTTGGGAGAAAGTTGGGGACCACTGTGGTGTTCCCACTTAAATTCTGATCTACAGCTTATTTAGAATAGGGATTCTGAACCTATTTGTATATATACTAGTGATGCCGATTTCTGTATTTTTGGAGGTGGAGGTAAGATTGCTGGATTTCTGGTAGTCCAGTCACTTCAGGTCCCCTCCTTTGTTTGTTGAGGGCCACTTGGCATTCACACATCTCACCCTCGACACTCACACATCACTCCCTTGCACTTTGAGGGCAGCTTAGACCATCTGGAGGCTCTGAAATCCTCCCTTGATTGTACTTTGAGAGTAATTGGTTTCAGAGGGGTTGTCAGTTCTTGGGTGGTATTCAAAACACCATCGGATTTGAGCTGGATTTGGTCTTAAAAGTGGAAAGTTAATTAGTTTACTTATGAGTTAAGCCGATCTTAACTAAACTGTGGAAGGTTTTTTTCCTTTCTATTAAAGTTTGGGTACTGGTAGTTGATTCCCTCTGTACCTGGTTTCCTACCATCTAAGAAAGAGACTATGATTTGCATTTGTGATGGTTTTAAAGTTATGGAAATGTGAAGTCAGTCAGAGAGAAAATCTGTTTCCTAATTTCACAAATGATAGACCCAGCCCTTGATCTGATACCAGCTCATCTCTACCATTATCAGATACGACACAGTATGTGCAATATGGTGTGGCTCTGCCTCACTCATGTGTTACAGGAATATCACATTTTAATAAATGTCCCTAAAATTTCTGTTTATAGGATTAACAATACAAATTTGCCAGTGTGAATAGAAAGTCTATCGAATAAATCCTTAGAGGAAATACACTTCCTGGTTTCTCTTCATTTCGCATTTTGATCTTGAGAGAGGTAAAAAAATGCCAGGGTTAGATGCACACTTTTATTTAGAGAAGCACGTGGCTGAAGAAGTTGAGGTGCTTGTATGACATGGATTCTTTGGAAGACTCTTCAGAGAATTAGGTTAACATCATTGGCTGTGAATGAGAGCAGGTCAGGATTCAGGGTTGAGATAGATGGTTAAAGTATAATAGCTTTGGAAATTCAATGCTATTTTTTCCATCAAGGATCACAGCTATGTAATAACACAGTGTGGCATTGTGGATGTAACTCTAATGTAATGAGGCCGCTTCTAGGCCAGTCTTAAAAGACTCATTAATCCAACATTTTTAAAACTTGGAAAGAAATTTAAATTTTATTGAAGCCTGTGGAAATGATAATAATGTCATAATTTAGAGAACCCCTTTACCCACCTTTGCCCAGAGTCTTCCTGTTCACAGCAGTCACTCCTGTAAAATCTCTTTGTTCTCACTGCTGTATTCTCAGTAATGTTGAGTCTTCTCTGGCCTCTTTCCTCCTCATGCTCTCCTTCCATTTTGGAGAATGTTATATTCTTCTGCTAATAGTATCTGGTTCTTTTTAGGTAGGTAAACCTAGCATTCCTAGTTCCTTCCAATGATTTAACTCTATTTCAGGAATTGATATAAAAAATAACCCAGAAATCACGTTAGAATGTGGGCATTGGTGGGGGTATGTGAGAATGTGCATATAGTTCTATTTTCTTTTTGTTCAATGAAGTTAGCTTTATGATAGATACAATTCCCTGTGTGTGTATGTGTGTATATATATATATTTTTTTTTTTCTCCCCTTAAAGTACAATACCATTCTTGGCACATAGTAAGTACTTGGTAGATACTTGTGAATGAATAAGCAAGTGTTTGCTAATGTAACTGGTAATCCTATGTGCTTGGGGTACCTAAAAAGAATTTCTTTTCTTTAAGAATTTTTGTTTAAATTTCCTTTAGGGATTTGGTGTTATTGTGTCACTTCAACTTCTTTGAACTATAGTATATATTTTATAGAACAGAGATGATAGAGATATATTTTCATAGTCTTTTCAAATTCTATGATTTGGGAAGTTATACAGTACTTACAGATCTTGTGAAATTGATTCTGAGCTTATTTTTAGTTATACAACTTTGAAGTTGTCCATTTTTTAAATATATTTTTTCTAAGAAGTTCCCAAAGGTTTTGCTCCATTAAGTTTTTTTAAATTGATTTGATTGGGGTGATATTTTTTAATAAAATTACATAGGTTTCAGGTGCCCGGTTCTATAACACATCATCTGTATATTATATCATGACTTCACCAACCCAAGGTCAAGTCTCCTGCCATCAACCATTTATCCCCCCTATAATATTTTGCTCCATTTAATAAAGAATGATCTTGGGAATTCACTGAGAACCTTCAATTTTCCCATTTCCATGTCTGGTATTTATTGTCCCGAGGGCCTGTATGTTAGAATTAGTAGCTCAAGAACAGAGATAATTAAAGTAATGCCTTGTGTAGTGTCAGGTGAGCTTCCCCTTCCCATAGCATGTGTGTAAGATACTGGAGATGCTTTTATAGAAATAGGAGCATTAACTAAATCAGCCCCATGTGGGGGGCATTTTAACCTACTCCTCATAGAGGTTGCCAGTTGTCCTCACCTCCCATTCCCTTTCCTTTTCCTGAACTTGGCATATTTCCAGCCATGGCTTCTTCCAGTTATGATTCATTTCCTTATTGATCATTCTGTCAGTCTTCAGGGATGTTTATGTCTCTCAAAATGTCAAAGGTCTTCAGCCCATCATGGCCATATCATCGACCATTATGCTCCAGATGCCTTAAGTAACACCAAGCATTGATACTTAATCTTTGTTTCTTTGGACCAGGTCCATCACTACCAGTTTCAAACTTCCAGCAGCCCTCATGGGTTCAGATCACTTGGCAGAACACAGAATAAATGGCAAAAAGAGAGGTCGGAGTGTAGTAAACATCACTTGTTGCAGAATGTATTCAAATCAGGCTAGCATTGTAGGCTTTCATTGGTTAAGAAAGCTTGTAGTACAGTTCACATATGCATATTGCCCATGTGTGAATACAAATTGCTGTACTAGCTCTTGTTGTCCAAGGCTTAAGACAGTAGGCAGAACACGTGAAAAGTGTGCTAACAATACTGCAAAGATTCTCCAGCTTTTGGCCTGACAGGTTATTGGGGCCTTAAAGATTATTGATGATGATAGAAAGCTTTTGTTTGTGTGGATTAGGTCTGTGGATATTTATTGTATTAGAAATTAAAAGTGAGAAAAATTTTAGTTATTAATTTGAAAGCAACAATAATAAATCCATTATATAGTGACATAAATAATGTGTTTTTGTGACAACTAAGATTCCCCCCCCCCCACCCCAAACCAAAAAATATCAGCAGGAAGAATGGCACCGTTTTACATTTTTGGGAATCCCTTTAACGTCTGGCTCATTAGGAGAGAGCTGGTTTCCCCTCTCTGCTTCTGTGGTCAACTTATTATGGTGTGTTTTCTTGGTTTAACTATCTAAAGAATGCATGGCCTCACACAGACAGATAGTTGGTAGAGGAAGGAGTATTTTGATACCATTTTCAAATAATTTTCTGGGTAATTCTTTGATATTTCACCAAAACTCATTAAGTAGTAGTTTATTAAAGATTGGTTGCAATGTGGAATCAGTAACCATATCAATAAACATTTCTTACTCTGTCATGTTAAAATCCACTAGTTTATCTTGTGCTTTGAATGGATATTTTATTCATGTGTGATTTTTTGGTACATTATACATTGATATTTTAGAAAATAGTGGTTCATTGTTACAGATCTTACAACTGTGGACATATTATTAAGTATGTATTGGGAAGCTGTTAAGCTGAGTGTGGCAGATAACAAGTTTTCTAAAATTTTAATCTTTCCTCCAGTTGACAACAAACAGCTGTCAGTTATTTCCCCTGAAGTAATAGTCTTATCTTTTTCAATTTTGAGAAAATCTTGCCAAATACCTCAGTCTAAATAACCATAGTCTGTGAGTTGTTCTTTCCAGTAAAAATGCTGATACATGGAGAAAAGCGACGAACCAACTTAGCTTCGCGCTCCCACAGTTGCACCCGGGCGTTCCCCTGGGACGGCCACTGCGTTGGCGCGCAGCACCAGTGATTCACGGGCCGTTCTACCCATTGTGCCGCGTGGAATATTATAAAAGGTCAAGCTTTAGTCAGGTTACTGTTACTGCTTCATCAAAGACATTCTTTTGTGAAACTGGATTTTCTTTTTTCACTGTGAGTGCATGACAGGGAGGACTGCCGAGACTTCGCGTGCGGTTGTGCCAGCGCCCTGCCCTGCGTGAAGGTGCCGGCATTTTCACCCACCGCTGCTTCCGCACCCTCAGTGCGAGCGGCAGCACAGGCAAAAAGGCAAATAACATTTTACTATTATTAAGAAAATAGCTTTTCCCTCCTTGAGTTTTGATAGGTTCTTGGAGACCATCCATGGACTACAGCACTTGAACTCTGGTGTGCTGTTATAGAATGCTAGATTCTTTTTTTAAAAAATTGTATTAGAGGTAAATAGTCGCACAATCATTCCATGCTATGTGGGATGGCATTAAATGGAGTATGCACGTATTATTTAAAAATAAATAATATGTGCATTTAAAATTCTTTATTTTTGTATTATAAATTTTTAAATTACAGAAGTAACATATCCTAGGCCTAAAAATGAAAACAGTGCAAAAGTGTTTAAGAATTGAATTCATACCCCATCTCCATCCACTGAATTCTCTAGTTGTGCTGAGCATTGTGCCAAACCTTTTTCTAATTACAAGCAAAGCCTGCATGTACATGTATTTTTTTTAAAAAATAATGCCATAAATATTGTTCTACAAGTTATTTTTAAAACACAGTTTAAGATGGGTGTTTTGCCACATCTTTTATACAGATCTACCTCATTCTCGTTAATGACCTAAGTTTAGTATTTCATAGCAAGTCTATACCATAATTTTTTGAGCTGTTTCCTCATTGTTGGACATTTAAGTTGTTTCTGATTTTTTGACATTAATGATGTTATAGTGGACCTCTTTGTATATATGTGTATAACCTACGCATCTGTGTAGGTATTTCTGCAGTCTAGCTTGGCTGAACTGGAATTGTTGGATGTACACATTTTGGAGGAGACAGTAGCCCTGTGTGAAAGCTTTGTATCGTCAGACATATTGACTTTGAATTCCTGAATTGTCTTTTTCTCTTTTGCTCTCTGACTTTGGGAATGCCGTAATGTCCTGAGCTTGAGTTTGATTATCCTGTAGAGTGGAGATGGCCTTCTCAGCGCATTAAGAAGTACTAAGTTAAAGGAAATTACACGTCTTTAAATTGTCTAGCACAGAGGCATATAGAAAATGCTTGGTTAGTGGTAGTTAGTGGTTCAAGAATTGATCAGCCCCAACCTGAGTCAGGAGGTAAGAATTCTATCCAAGAAGCACCAATGGAGATGCCATGCGGGGACATCATACAGTTCTCCAGGTCTGCCTTTATCTGCAAAACGAGGGAGTTGTATTTGGCAGTCTGTTTTTTTTTCCAGCTCTGTAATATCGTGATTCTTTGAGTTGGCTTCCAAGTATTGAGAATATTTGTCAGTAAAATAGAGGAGATAAGACACGGTTGGCTTTAACATATTCATAAAACTTTTCCTAAAGTAGTTACTTGACATTCCCTCTGCCTCTCCTTCCATCAACATAATAGGACTTTATGGTGATGTCTATTCTATGAATAAAAACCATCTTCATCTGTTATAGAAATATTATAAAAAGTGGCTTCAAATATGAAGAATGTTATTTAAAAATTTTATTTAAAATGATTTCTTGTTAGCTCAGGCTGTCTATGTGTATACCTCATTATTTTCTTAAATCCTTTATGTAGAAGAAAGATTTTGTATGTGTCTGGAAAGGGTCAGTTGTAAGCAGGCTATAAATATTATAAGAATCTTTTTACCACAATCACTGTATTCTGGTCTTTTAACTTGATTTCTGTGAACTTTCTCTACTTTTCTATCTTAACGATTTCTCTTTGTATAAGCTAGGCATAGGTGTCTAAATTTTATCTGTACTGGGTTACATGCTGAATATAGATGTTTTAATATTGCCATTATTGACTAAAAGTGAAAAACCTGTGAGCTTTTGAGAAACAGTGATTTTCTTTTTCTTCAGGGTGGTAGTGATACTTAAACTGAAAGCTTTAGAGAGGTGTGGTTGGGGCTCATGTTAATTCCGACTGTAGGTTGAATATCATAGATGGTGTTCCCAGCTGTTCATTTTTGTGTTTTCACTAAAGAGAATGTTTTTATGGAAAGCCTGGTAGTCTCCAAAATGGACAGAGTTGGTCACTTTAGCAGCACTTTCAAAATAATTCTGAGATTCATAAATTCACTGCCTAATGCGTTATCATGATAAGTACAGTTTGTTTTCAGATCATTAATTTTTTCCTGAAACTAAACCACTACTAGAGAAGGTTCTTGAGTTTTGTACCCCAAAGTAGTTATAGAAATTTAAACATGATTTGTTTTTATGAAAATATTTCCTGAATTTGTGACTTTTATTTCTTCCTAATTCCTGGTTTCATTGTGCTTAGAGCAAGACATGTTTTAGTTGCTCTTTGGTCAATATGTATTTGCAGTTTCTTTCTTAACATCTGCACTTCTTTGGACAGATTAATAGTGTTCTTCCCTCCTCCCTCCCAGGTTACCTTGAATTTAGTGGGTTGGGTTGTCTTCCTCATTAATAAGAAAGTACAATGTTGTGAGCCACAGGGAGCTGGACCAGTGAGGTCTCTTAGAGCCTTTTAATTACATAATGTCCTTGATCTGATGAAGCCGTTCAGTAAATCTCTTCACAATTTCCATGACCAAGCCATCTGCCTGCATTAAAATAAATCTGCTTACTCCTTCAGTGTCTAACAAAAATTCTGTAAACTGAAGACGATGGAGACCATGACACGAAAATAATTTGCAGTCTTTAGCACTTCCTCTTGAATTTTCAGCTCAGATTCTCTCAGTGGAAGCTGGCATTCCAGTTTTCTTTTTGACTTGAATGAAAGGGCAGTGGGACCATTTCTCTTCTTTTATCGCAGTTATCCTGTGTGTGGCCAGTGGACTAATCCAGCATGTCCACATTGAGGTTTAACTTCACAAAACCTTTACTTGCTGTTCTACTTCATATATGTTAGCTGATTAGGTAAGCACACACATATTCATCTAATTTTAAATATGACCCAAGCTCCTGGTACTGTCACAGTTAAGAGACTCTGTGTCAGTTGTGGCGGCCTCACACTGTACAAGTGTGTGACCCCATGGCCTGTTCTAGGCAAAAATAGTTTATTTTTTTACATCTGCAAACTACAGAATCCTTAAAATAGTTCTTCTTAGTGCTCTTTACTTCTCACTATTCTTTCTTCCATTACCACTTATTAAACTATATTCTTATCATTTTAAGTTTATGTTATTCCAACAGTTTTCTAGCTACTCTTCACCTTTCTTCTCATTGATCTATCTATTACTCTCTGCCAGGTTCCTTTTCTGTCAGATATTTCTTTCATTCTATTATTCTCTTCCTTTGTCAACAATAACCACAACAAACTCCCAAAATCTTAATAAATTCTAGTGTCCACTATGGCTTCCTACTCTTCCCTACTCAGCCCATCATGTTTCCACCACCCTGGGCTCGCACACTGGGGCTGCCTTCCTCTTGAGGGTGTTGCTCACATTCTCATCCTCTTCTGGTTGGTCTGAGATAACTCACCTCCTTCTCTTGATACCCATACTACTTACCATCTAGCCCAGCTCAAGCCTGTTTCCTTTGAGACTCATTGCCTTACTTTCTGTCCTGACTTCTCTGTAGATCTTTTACTCTTAGAGTTTCCTAAGCGATGAGTTTGTGTGCTCCTGTGGTGGCACCTCCACAATGCTGTGTCTTGTTCTCTTACACTGTCTTGCAAGCTGGACAGGGTGAGTACTCTGCAGTAGCACATGGCCATGCTTACTTTATTGAGTGAATGGAGGAATTTCAGAGCTTTGCTTTTCAGCAGGCTTTTATCTTATGTTAGGTAATAGATGATCCAGTTCTTTTATTTTTGTAGGCAAATTGTTGAAATTCTATACTTGCTTTTGAAATGTGAACTTTAAAGTTTTTACTAAAGCATAGACATTTTTCATTCACAAAAATGATAAACAGATTCTTTTATGCTGTGGATTTAATTTGCACTTCATTTTTGCTCCAGTTTTGAACAGGTTAATACAGTTTTTTTATTTTTAATATATTTTATTGATTATGCTATTACAGTTGTTCCATTTTTTCCTCATCATTCCCCTCCACCCTACACACCCCCTCCCACCCACATTCCCCACCTTTAGTTCATGTCCATGTGTGATAAGTTCTTTAGCTTCTACATTTCCCACACTATTCTTGCCCTCCCCCTGTCTATTTTCTACCTACCGTGTATGCTACTTATTCTCTGTACCTTTTCCCCCTCTCTCCTCCTCCCACTCCCCTGTTGCTAACCCTCCATGTGATCTCCATTTCTGTGGTTCTGTTCCTGTTCTAGTGGTTTGCTTAGTTTGCTTTTGTTTTAGGTGTGGTTGTTAATACCTGTGAGTGTGCTGTCTTTTTACTGTTCATATTTTTTATCTTCTTTTTCTTAGATAGGTCCCTTTAACATTTCATATAATAAGGGCTTGGTGATGATGAACTCCTTGAACTTGACCTTATCCGAGAAGCACTTTATCTTCCCTTCCATTCTAAATGAAAGCTTTGCTGGATAGAGCAATCTTGGATGTAGGTCCTTGCCTTTCATGACTTGGAATACCTCTTTCCAACCCCTTCTTGCCTGTAAGGTCTCTTTTGAGAAATCAGCTGACAGTCTGATGGGAACTCCTTTGTAGGTGAATCTGCCTTTATCCCTTGCTGCTTCTAGAATTCTCTCCTTCATTTTAATCTTGGCTAATGGAATTATGATGTGCCTTGATGTGTTCCTCCTCGGGTCCACCTTCTTTGGGACTCTCTGAGCTTCCTGGACTTCCTGGAAGTCTATTTCCTTTGCCAGATTGGGGAAGTTCTCCTTTATTATTTGTTCAAATAAGTTTGCCACTTGTTGCTCTTCTTCTTACCCTTCTGGTACCCCCATAATTTGGATGTTGGGATGTTTAAAGATGTCCTGGAGGTTCCTAAGCCTCTCCTCATTTTTTTGAATTGTTTCTTCATCCTTTTCTGTTTGGTTGTTTCTTTTTTCCTTCTGGTTCACTCCATTGATTTGAGTATGAGTTTTCCTCCCATCTCTGTTGGTTCTTGTGCGTTTTCCTTCATTTCACTTATTGTAGCCTCCATTTTTTCATCTAATTTATGAGCAAAATCAACCAATTCTGTGAGCATCCTGATCACCAGGGCTTTGAACTGTGCATCTGATAGGGTGGCTATCTCTTGGCTGCTTAGATGAATTGGCTCTGGGGCTTTGATTTGTTCTCCAGTTTGAGCCTTTTTTTTTTTTTTGTCTAGTTGTAGCTGTTAGGTAGTGAGGGGTGGAGCCTTATGTGTTTCCCAGGGTGGGGCAGCCCAGTTGCTGGGTAGTGACGCTGTATGTGGGGGTGGCGTCGGAGAGGGAACAATGGTGTTTGCTCTGCTCTCTCTTGGATTCCAGTCCCTTCCGCTGCTTCCCCTTCACCTGGATTATCTGCACGCGAATGTGGGACCACCTGGTCAGCCGGCCACCTTGTGCGGCCTCACTGGGTCTGCACGGTTACCACCCCATGCCCGGGGTCTGCTAGCTGCTGCCTATGCCCCTGGGGTCTGCTAGCCGCCACCTGTGCGCCTGAGATCTGCCAGCTGCTGCTGCCTGCATGCCCAGTCCACACCTCCGCTTTTTCCTGCCGCGACTCCGCCCCTCTTACTGGTCTGGATGAATGGTTGTTGGACTTCCATTCAGTTCAGTTTTCTATGAGTTCTGGTTGTTTTCTTGTTTCTAAATCTTTGTTGTCCTTAATTTTGGTTGTGAGAGGAGGCACAGTGTGTCCACCTACACCCCCATCTTGGCCGGAAGTAGGTTAATACAGTTTCTTAGCCTTTTCCTTTATGTGAATGAAATTCACAGTAGCTTCCTACTATCTTCTAACATGTTCCTGTTGCCTTTCTCTATACTTTTTTCATTCCACTGAAGAGCACTGGAGGCTGGCGAATAGAATAGAAGGTAGGGATGTGGAAGGCAGGGGTAGGTCTCCAACCAATCGGCAAGAACTTTGTGATTTGGGGTCGTGCCTTCTGCTCTGAAGAGAAGGGGAAGTCCCGAGGCTGCGCCTGCATACTGAGGAAGGAGCATGTGACTTCAGATAACCTACCCCTTATTATAATAAATTATCATTGTGGTTTTACAATCCCCATCCCTACCACCCTCCCCCAGTGGGGAATCAAGGAGAATTCTGGGTAGAAAGTGCAGAAAAAGACAAGGGAAGGGGAGGGAAATTGGAAGCCACAGCCACAAATCTTCAAGAAAAGGAAGAACCCAGGCCCACCGGAAGCTGCTGTGCCTTTTATGTCAACAGCCTGCTTTGCCTCTGGAAATGCACCTCCAATAAACTTTGCTTTGGCTTTGTTTTTTATTGGGACTCCACTTTCAATTCTTTGACTGGGAGAGACCAAGAACCCACGGTTTCTCCAGCAATCTCCAGTTGCCGACTTTATTTGGTGCTGTGACTCCAATCACCTTTGGTGAGGTCCATCCTTGCCTGCCCTCAGGCTTGAGGATTCTGCATCTTACATATGTTTCATTTTCTTCCTACAATTCCCCCCAGTGAAGTAGGCCATTCACAAGCAGGCGTGGATGAGCCAGTTAAAAGCCATTTGGGTAGCCACTGTTTGAAGACTCCCATGGCAGGTTAAGCCATGGGCCAGAACTGCTCTAGGCAGCCCGCTGGTGGCAAGAAATTGTCCGTGCAACTCAGTTCACAAGCAAACACATGCTCCCTCCTCAGCCAAGCCCCTGTTAGGTTTTAAATCACTTTGCCTGGGATCTACTGTGCTGCAAACCTTTTCAATAGTTTTTCCTTCCTTACTAACTGTCTCAAAACTGTTCTTAGCCCTCGAGAATACCAATCTTTCCTTGGCCTTACTAGGAATCAAAGACTGCCCCTCATGCTGTGAATTTAAGGCCGAGTGTGTGTTCGTGCCATCCTGTGGGGTGAGATTGTGGTTCCTGCAGCCTAGCAGGACATGGATGTATTCATTCCCCATGGAATGGGGATTCCCCGCCAATGGGACCTGTCTCCAAGGCTGCCTTGGCCCCAAGCCCAGCAGGAATAATACAAAATGGTACCTTGTACCACCCAAGTGCAGCCAGATCTTACCACTTTGGGAGGTAGCCAACTGGGACACTGGAACTATAAGGGTGTAAGTGCTCTGCTCAGTAACTGACCTATCTCAATGTGAGGAAAGTCTAGGGAGGTTCTCCCAAGACCTGGGGAAATTTACTGAAGGATTCCGCTCCCTCACCCTCATTTATGATCTCACTTGGAGAGACCTCTATATCTGTTAGCTACATGTCACATTCCTGAAGAGAAACAGAACCTGGGAGGGTGCTAGGCATCATGCACGCAGAGAATGCCCATCAGTGGGGGCGTCTGCCACTACTGTGCTAGACCAGCATCCCCAGTGTGATTATAATGACAGAACAGACACCAGGGCAAGAGACAACATGATACAATATCTCATAAATGGAATAAGGAAATGTATCAAAAAAACCTGTAAACTATGACAAAATTAAGAAAATGACTCAGGATAAGGAAGAAAACCCGGCAATGCGTCAGGGATGCCTAATAAAAACCCTCAGAAAATACACCAGCATAGACCTTCAGACCCCCGATGGGCAGGCTTTGTTCAGTCATTATTTCATCAGCCAGTCAGCTCTAGATACTCTAAGAAAGCTACAGAAGTGGAATTAGGGCCTTAGATACCCATGAGCCAACTCATGGACACAAGAACTAGTGTCTTTAACAACAGAGAAATAAAAGAGGAGGAGGAGAGACCCCAAAGGGAGAAAAGACAGAATAAGGCCCAGGCTAAGCTCATCATCACCGTGGTTCAGAGTGCAGTCAGATAGGCTCCTGCAACCCATCCTGGTCAACCCAGGGGAACACCAGGGTCAAAAACCCAGGGAGAGGAGAGAATACTTCAAGTGTAAGCAGCAGGGGCATTGGGCTGGAGATTGTGAAAAACCAGTCCCTCCAGGCCATGTCCAATCTGGGAAAAACAGGCACTGGAAAATTGATTGTCCCATTTTCTTGTGGGGGGAGGGGCCAACGACCTAAGGCCTACCCCCAGGAGAGGACTTGCGGGGGGCGCTGGGGAAGAGTTTGACCCCAGCAGAATAGCCTTTCCATCTTCCTCAACAGACCCCGGTCCCCTTAGATGTGGCATATAAGCAAGTTCAATTTCTTACTGACATGAGGGCCTCTTACTCTGTCTTGCTGTCCTTTGTGGAACCTCTCTCCTGAGAAACCTCCATTATTATGGGGACAAAGGGAAAGCCAACATCTTACTGCTATACTCCCTCTGTTCCTTGCAGACTAGGTAATAAGATATTTCACCATGCTTTACTTCTCATTCCTCACTGTCCCACTTGCTTATGAGGGCAGGATCTACTAGAAAAACTAGGAACCATTTTCCTCTTCCCTGATCAAATTACTAATAAAATACTGTCTCTATTTTTGGAATCCCTGGCCCATGAGGGGGTCTACATTCCGTGCCAAGTCCTTGAGGGAGTAACCTCTCCTATTTGGAATGAGGGAATTTGTGGCCAAGCCAGATATACCACCCCTGTAAAAATACAATTCTGGCTGGGAATGGAGTATCTTAGCAAAAGACAATACCCCCTCAAGAAGGGGGGTCTTGAAAGACTAAAACCTACTATCCAAAAATTCCTGTACCATGGACTTCTAGTACCTGTAGAGTCACCTTGCAATACCCCGATCTTACTTTTCTGCAAGCTCAATGGGGATTACTGCCAAGTTCAGGATTTATGTGCCAGGGATGGAGCTGTATTATCCCTGCACCCCATAGTAGTTAACCCTTACACCATTCTAACCCAAGTGCCAGGCAACACCAGTTGCTTTATTGTCCTAGACCTGAAGGATGCTTTCTGGACCCTCTGGACCCTGACTCCTGGTACCTGTTTGCCTTTGAATAAAAAGACCCAGATAGGCATTTATCCCAGCAGTGCACCCTGACAGTACTGCCCCAGGGTTTCAGAGACAGTCCACACCTCTTTGCTCAAACCCTGGAATGAGACTTCAGAGAACTGAGCCTCCCTGATAGTATACCTCTGCAGTACATAGATGACCTCCTTCTTTACAGTCCTAACCAAGAAACCTCTTTAAAGGACACTATCCAGACCCCACCCTTCTAATGCCAGAGGGGATACCAAGTATCCCCCAAAGGCCAAGATTTCCTTACAACAGGTTACTTACCTGGGATATGTTCTAACCCTGGGGGCTGTCAGTTGTTCCAAGAGAGAACAGCAGCTATTCTTGGCATGGTACTCCTTGCTACTTGGAAACAACCAAAGACCTTCTTGGGGATGGCAGGATTCTGTGGAATTTGGATACCAAACTTGGGGCTAATAGCAAAACCTCCATATGAATCCACTATGGGCCTTGATTCAGAGTGCCTTGAGTGCACTGGGGAGATAAAATGAGCTCTAAAAGACATTAAGCAGCTCTGGTATCGAACCTGCACTGGGATCCCCTGATATCAGGAAAACTTTTACTTTCTATGTAGCTAAAAGGCAGGTAGTTGCTCATAGGGGTGTCCAAACTTTTGGTGTCTCTGGGCCACACTGGAAGAAGAAGAGTTGTCTTGGGCCACACATTAAATACACAAACACTGATGAAAACTGATGAGCAAAAAAAAGAGGGTTTTCAGTATATTTATGATTTTATGTTGGTCTGCATTCAAAGCCATTCTGGGTCACATGTGACCTGCGGGCCGCAGGTTGGACACCCCTGAGAGATTCTAACTCAGAGTCTTGGAACAGACCCACCAGCCAGTAGCTTTCTTTTCTGAAAGGTTAGATAAGGTTGCAGAGGGCTGGCCCCCTGTCTTGGCTGTGGCAGCTATGGCCCAGCTAGTCAAGGAGGCCACTAAGATGACTCTGGGCCAGCCCTTAGAGGTACAGACTCCACATCAGGTCCAGGCAGTATTAGAAACCAAGGGACACCTTTCGCTAAATGGATCAAGATTAATTAAATTCCAGGCCATACTCCTAGATATCTGTGAGTTAACTATAAAACCTTGCAACACTGTAAACCCAGCCATCCTTCTCCCTGACACTAGGACCATGGGGCTGACACATCAATGTATTAAGACTCAAGCAGAGCTGCTCCAGCAGACCAGATCTCACAGCCCAGCCTCTCCCTGACCTGGAAGTCACTTGGTTCACAAGGGGGAGTAGTTTCATGAGGGACAGCTAAGGACAGGCAGGATATGCACTGGTCAGTCTCACCCAAATCTTAGAATCTGGGAGCCTACACCTGAATACCTCCTCCTAGAAGGCTGAGCTTATAGCACTAATCCCAACTCTGTCCTTGGCAAAAGAAAAAGGAATTAACATATATACAAACTCTAAATATGCCTTCCTTGTTTTACACACTCATGCTGCAATCTGGGGAGAACGAAGACTTCTAAATGCATAAAACACCCTCATTAGGCACAGCCAAGAAGTCCTTAAATTACTTCAAGCAACACAGGAACCACTAGAGGTAACAGTAATGCACTGCAGGGGTCACCAAGAGGACGATCGGGGTGGGGGGGGGTGGAGAAAAAGAAGGCCCTTGGTGAAAAACAGATAACAAAATCCTAATCCCTAGGGAATTATAACAGCCTTTTCATAAGGTATCATATCTCAGCAGAGATGCTGTGACTACCACAGTCTTAAAATTATTCGTAGGCTGGGTCTAGCTACTACTATCTGGAATTCATGAGGACCTGCCCAGCCTGTCAGATAAACCATCTTCAGGGGGACACGACCTTCTCTTAACCTAACACCCCCCAGTCCAGAGACAAGGAACTTACCCAGGGGAAGATTGGCAGATAAATTTCACTCACCTTTCCCCATGCCAGGAACACAAATACCTGTCAGTCTATATTGACACCTTTGCTGGATGGATCCAGGCCTACTCCTGCCAAACTGAGAAAGCTACTAAAGTAGCTAAGAAATACTGAAAGAAATAATTTCTCAATTTGAGCTGCTTCAGGCCCTTCGGAGTGACAATGGCCCGGCCTTTGTCGTCCAGGTCACCCAAAGAACAGCATAGGCTCTAGGAATAAAATATCATCTCCACTTCTCCCAGAGGCCACAGTCCACAGACAAGATAGAAAAGGCCAACCAAGTACTCAAATCCTTGCTAAGCTCTGTCAGCAGACCTCAACAACCTGGCTCCAATGTCTACCTCTTCCCTTACTGTGGGTCAAAACTTTGCCCAAGACTCGGCTACAGCTCAGCCCCTATGCAATGTTATATGACAGACCCTCTTTAATAGCCAATATGCTCCTGGACTCTGAGGCACATGCCCTAACAAAATATTTCTTAAACTTAAGACAGGTTCAAAAAGCTTTAATAGAACATGGAAACAAACCACACCTCAGGGTGCAGGGTCTCAAAACCCTTGCCATCCAGGGGATTGGGTCCTTTTAAAGACAAGGGAAGAGAAATCCCCCCAGAACAGTTAAAACCCAAGTAACAAAGGGCCTTATCAAGTCCTTCTTACCACCCACCCCTACAGTTGTCAAATTACAGGGCATCAGCAGTTGGATACATCTCTCCTGAGTCGAGCCCCCTCCTGAAGCCCCAGAGGAAAAAGAGTAAATCCAGCAGGCCCACGCCACATAGTATACCTGGGAACTGCTTGGGGACCTCAAGCTTCTCCGCAAGTCACTCTGATGAATAATGACAAGAGGCCAGACCCTTGTTTTGGATAAAACAGCAGTGTCAGGCCTCCTCATTGTAGTGTTCTGCATGAGTAACTCTCCTTTGTGGGATTGGAAATTACTTCTGCTGTAGGCAGTGGTTAATCTCTCAGGATCCAGGCCCATTCTACAATAGACTCCTTGCTGAACCAATCAGCTATCCCCAGAGTCTCTGGGATATTTAACTCCCACCTCAGCCTATTTGCTAGTCCTAAGCTTGACCTGGGATGAGTTCTTCCAGTGACTTTGCCTATGATGACATCTCCTGGTACCTTTTTGATCCTCACAATTATTCTCTTTTGCACCTTAATGTCCACCCTCATAAACATAATTTTTATACTATACCTAACATAACTGCCCACATTCCTAAAAACCCAACTGCTGGTTCTGTTTGGATGCAAAATTCAGAGCATCCTTCATTCCTGCCTCCCTTTTCAATTGGGCAAGGACTCCAGCCTCTCTTAGCTCACATCAGAGATTCTGGAGGGTGCCTCACCTAGTAGCCTTCCTGTTCATGCAGCTGTACTCTTCCTACCTCGGGACTTCAAAGCCCATAGCCCTCACCCCCAGTCACAGGGCCAGTATTTGAAGGTACATCCGCCCAAGCACAAACATATACCATATGCATCTGGAACTATAGTGAGACCCTCTCTGTGGCCTTCCTAGGAAATCTTAGCTCAGTATCTTGCCCTATATTCTTACTATCAGAGGGGATTCAGGGCAAGAGATAATTTACATGCCCACAAACGTAAATAGCTTGAATACTTATTTGGCACAAAATAAAAAACTCTTCTATATACACCCTAGATGAAACTTCACCATCCCTTCAGATACCTACCACCTCCTTTACTCTTCAAACCTCCACTTTTTGCCAGTGACAACCTAAATAAGGCACCAGGCCCAATTCTCCCTGTACTCATTTGGTTAACCTCACTAAGCTTCTACCCTCCAGGATTTCTAAGCTCTGGTGGTAAACCAATAACCTCTTGCTCAGAGATACTGCTCAAAATTCCTGCCAGGAGCTTAAGCTCCCTCTAAACCCCTTGACCACAGCAAACTTCACAGCCCAAGCCTTCTTTATCAAAGGATGTTCATCTAGCTCCCTCAGAGAGACTTGAGCAGGGAGGTGGACAGCCAGCTGAAGCCTTGCCTTCCACAGGCCTGAAGCAGAGTGTACTAAGCCTGATGTTTTCTTAGATTTTGAATTCTCCATCCTTCTGCCTTTCAGTGTCGTGCTCTTTTTCATATGTACAAAAAAGGCCTATCTCTCATTACTACCATGGTGGACAGGCTGATGCTCTTTGGGATATATTTAGCCATTCATGTCATAGCTGAAGGGTCATCCACTGTGCCTTTGCCAGTCCTAACTAATGGGGCAGTCTCCAAGTGAGCATCCCTCCTAATACCCTTCCTTGGAGCCGTGGGCACTATATCAGGACTAATGTGTGTCATGATGGGGAGCTTATAACCACTCTCTTACCCAACTAGCCAGAAAAACCTCCTGCATGTTCAAGGATATAGCAGAGACCCTGACTAAGCTGCAGAAACAACTCAACTCTTCAGTGGCAGTTCTACAAAATAGGAGGACTCTAGACCCTCTTATTGCTGCCCAAAGAGGGACATGCCTTTTCTTCCAAGAGGAATGATGTCATTATGTCAACTAATCTTTTCAAATACAAAAAGATACAAAAGCATTAATCACTAGGACTACAGGTTTAAAACGAAAATATAAAAACTCCACCTGGTAGAACCCACTAGGCTCCTCTACCTTTTTGTCCCATCCCTGGTTGGAGCCATAATACTATTAATGTTGGGGCTGCAGCTCTTTAACCTCCTTGTATACTTTGTCTCTGATAGATTACAGGCCATCAGACTCCAGAGGATGCTAACCCAGGGATTCCAGCCCATCCCAAATGTGTTCTATCATTTATAGAGCAGTCAGGGTGAGAGTTCCGAAATCCTCAAAATTTAGGGGCACTGCCTCTTGGTCAGCAGGAAGCAGTTTCAGAAGAATGACCTTCCCCCTTCTCTTCAAAAGAATTTGAGGATCCAAATTCTCAGGGGGGATTTGAGGCAGGCAAATAGAATAGGAGGCAGGAGCCTGAAAGGGCAGGGTAGGTCCCTGGTCAATGAGCAAGAACTTTGTGGTTGACATACACAGTCCCTGTGGTCTGTGCCTGCTGCTCTGAAGACAAAGGGGGATTCCCAAGGCCCTGCCTGTGCACAGAGGAAGGAGCCCATGACCTTGGATAACCCATCCCTCATCATAATAAATTACTCCCCCACCCACAGTGGGGAATCAGGGAGAAGTCTGGGTAGAACATGCACAAAAATAGACAGAGGAAGGGGATGGGAACTGGAAGCCCAACCCACAAAGCCCCAATAAAAGGGAGGGCCCATTGGCAGCTGCCTTGCTTTTGTTGGAAACACCCTACTTCCTTTCTGGCAATGTATCTCTAAGAAACTTTGCTTTGGCTTTGCTCTATAGCAGGACTCCGCTTTGCATTCTTCATGGGAGACCAAGAACCCAGTTTCTCATGGGATCTCCCCATTGCCAACTTCACATTGACTTATATACAATTTTTCTCTGTGATGTATTTGAAAGGTGCTATACTTATTAGAAAAGACAATAGTGACAAGGATTAATTTTAAAGTGTAATATATACAAAAAGCATAGAAATGTTAATGAATTTGTCATAAGTGAATATACTTGTATAACCATCACCCAGATCCAAAGACAGTATTGCCAACACCCAGGTTCACCAGTGGCTGCCTCAACCACTTTTGACTTCTAACACCAGAAATTAGTTTGCCTGTTTTTGAAATTTATACAAGTAGAGTCATGCTTTTTCATTACATGTTCTTTTTAGCCTGGCTTTTAAAATTCAGCATTGTTTATGTGGTCATTCCATGTTAGGTATAGCTGTTATTTCTTCACCTTCACTACATGATAGCACTTCATTGTGTGAATACACCATGGTAGCGATTTATCCATTCTCCTACTGATAGACATTTGGGTCATTTCCAGTCTTGGCCTATAATGAATAATGTGTACATTCTTGTGTGTGTTTTCATGCACGTCAGAGTGCAATTCTATTGGTTATATCTAAGAGACAAATTGCATATATTCACCTTTAGTAGATTCTGCCATTTTTTGCTAAAGTAGTTGTGCTAATCTTTCATCTGCCAGGAGTGTATGAGAGTTCTGTTTCCTCTGCATTCTTATGAACACAAGGTATTGCCAGTTCAAGGGTGTCCAGCCCTTTGGCGTCTCTGGGCCACACTGGAAGAAGAATAGTTGTCTTGGGCCACACATTAAATACGCTGTGACACTAGTTACAAAAAAAATCTAATGGTTTTTTTTCTTCTCCAAAGTTCAACTATATTTTTTTTCACATTTTTAAATTGTTGTTCAAGTACAGTTGTCTGAATTTTTCTCCCACCACTTCCCTCCACCCCAGCCATCCCCACTTCCCACCCTTGATCCTACCCCCTTTGGTTTTGTCCATGTGTCCTTCATACATGTTCCTGAAAACTCCTTTCCCTTTTCCACCCCATTACCCCTTCCCACCTCCCCTCTGGTCACTGTCAGTCCTAATGTTTTAAGTAAATTTATGATTTTGTGCTGGGCCATATTCATAGACATCCTGAGCCGCATGCAGCCCGAGGGCCACAGGTTGGACACCCTTTCCCCCATTCTGATGAGCGAATAATGGTGTCTCATTGTGTGTGCATGTTTGTAGGTGTTTTGCACTTCCTTGATTGCTAAAGAGGTTACCAACCTTTTGCCCCTTTACTGCCCATTTAGGTATCCTCTTTTAAACTATCTGCTCAAATCTTTTGCCAGTTTTTAAAAACATACTTAGATATAATTCACATATCATGTAATTTACCTATCTAAAGTATACAATTCAATGAGTTTTGGAATATTACATAAATTTTTTAAGAATTGTGGTATACACTTCACACCAGTCAGAATGGCCATCATAAACAAAGCAACAAACAACAGGCGTTGGAGAGGTTGTGGAGAAAAGGGGACCCTAGTGCACTGTTTGTGGGATTGCAGACTGGTACAACCATTATGGAAACAGTATGGAATTGTCTAAGAAAACTAAAAATGGATCTACCTTTTGACCTAGCAATTCCACTGCTCGGGTTATATCCTAAGAACCCTGAAACACCAATCCAAAAGAACCTGTGCACCCCAATGTTCATAGCAGCACAATTTACAATAGCCAAGTGTTGGAAGCAACCTAGGTGCCCATCAGTAAATGAATGGATCAAGAAACTATGGCACATTTACACAATGGAATTCTATGCAGCAGAAAGAAAGAAGGAGCTCCTACCCTTTGCAACAGCATGAATGGAACTGGAGAGCATCATGCTAATTGAAATAAGCCAGGTGGTGAAAGACAAATGCCATATGATCTCACCTTTAACAGGAACCTAATCAACAAAACAGACAAGCAAAATATAACCAAAGACACTGAAATTGAGAACAGGCTGACAGTCACCAGAGGGGAGAGGGGAGGGAATTTCAGGGGAAAAGGGGAAGGGTTTAGAACAACAAGTATAAAGGACACATGGACAAAAACTAGGGGGGGGTGGAAATGGGAGGGAGGTGGGGAGGGCTGGGGCAGTGGACTGGGATGGGAGTAAAAGACAGAAAACTGTGCAAGAACAACAATTAAAATTAAAAAAAAGAAAAAGAAAAGAAAGAAAAAAGGAAAAAAATTATTAACCATAAATTGAAAATTTGGAAACTTCAATAAATTTTACAACAAATTAAAAAAACAGAATTGTGGTATAAAGTATAACATAAAATTAGCCATTTTGACTTTTATTTTATTTTATTTTATTTTATTTTATTTTATTTTATTCCTTCCCATAGGCCTCATATTTTTTATTGAATTTATTGAGGCAACATTGTTAATTGAAATTATATGAGTTTTGGGTATACAATTTTGTAGCACATCATCTGTATATTGCACTGAGTGTTCACTGTCCCAAGTCAAGTTCACAGGTTTCAGATTTTGATACGGACATATGCACACGTCTTTTGGAGGCCACCGTGCAGCACATTACGATATCTGTCTTAGGTTTCTGATCAATTTTTATTAATTATTTTAACAGCAAATCAGAATTGCTGAGTGTAATTTCATTTTGCCTGATTTAGTTGTAGACCCAGACCCCTAAATGTGACATAAATTATTTTCATTTGTTTATTGAGGAGTCCAAAAGCCTACTGAGGAAGTTTGTAAACATATACATTCATATGAAAAGATTCCTCCACTTGAGTTTCTCTGTTTTTGAAAGTTAGGTATGCACTCAGGAAAAATAAAATATGGTTGCTTTTCAAATATTTTGGTATTAAATATATCTGGTACTGATATTCATTGTGTGTGTATACACACACACACACGTGTAATATTTATTCATTTTTAGTGAGAGGGCAAGGGAGGGAGAAAGAGAGGGAGAGAAACATCAGAGTGTGTTTGCCTCTCATGCACCCCCAACTGGGGACCTGGCACACAACCCAGGCATGTGCCCTGACTGGTAATCAAACCAGCAACCCTTTGATTTACAGGCTGGCACTCAATCCACTGAGCCACACCAGCCAGCGTTACATATATATTCCCAGCTCCTCCTTTTGTCTATGTTTCTCTTTGTTGATTTTCTTGTTTTTAATTACATATTAGTTATGTGAATCTGAAGGTTGGGTTTAGAGCTAGTGTTACATCTAACATTAGGATTAGGACTATGATTAGCAAGAAGGTATATATTTAGAAGTAAGATTAAGATTATTGTTACAGCCCTGGCTGGTGTGGCTCAGTGGATTGTGTGCCAGCCTGTAAACCAGAGGGTCACTGGTTTGATTTCCAGTCAGGGCACATGCTTGGGTTGCAGGCCAGGTCCCCAGTAGGGGTTGTGAGAGGCAACCACACATCAGTGTTTCTCTCCCTCCCTTTCTCCCTCATTTCCCCTCTCTCTAAATAAATAAATAAAATCTTTAAAAAATGAAAAAATATTTTAAAATAAAGAAAAAGATTACTGTTATAGTTAGGACTAGGACTAGTGCTATGGTTACAGTTGGGTTAAGAATAGCTTAGGGAGACTTCTGGCCAAGATGGAGGTGTAGCTGGACATGCTGTGCCTCCTCTCACAACCAAGATTAAGGACAACAAAAATATAGAACCAAAAAAAGAAGAAAACCCAACCAGGACAGAGAGAAAATTGAATTGTGCAGGAGTCTGACAACAACAGTTCACCCAGACCTGTAAGAGGGGCGGAGTCAGTGGCTGGTGGAGTCTGTGGCAGGCAGAATTGGAACGTGGTGGGATAAGCTGGTGATGGTCCTGGGCATGCAGTCACCCCAGGCACACAGGCGGTGGCGTTGCTGAATGCGAGGAGGCCAAGGGGGGCGCTCAGGGCAGCGGACCGCGAACACACATTCATGCACAGATAAACCAGGCAAAAATGGGCAGCAAGACAGTGTGATGCAGGGCCCCAGTGCTGGGAAGTGAAGCCTAAAAGCACCCATTGAAAATACTTGTAGGGGCTGAGGTGCTGGGAGGGAGTCCCAGCCTGACAGGAGAGTTTGTTGGGGAGACCCATGGGGTACTGGAGCATGCACAGGCCCACCCACACAGAAGTCAGCACCAGAGGGGCCTAATTGGATAGGGGAAAGAGGTTGAAGGGACTGGGATCTGGGAAAGAGCTCGGAGCAAGCACCATTGTTCCCTCTCCGACCCTGTCCCCACATCCAGCATCACAACCCAGCAACTGGGCTGCCCCACCCTGGGGAATGCCTAAGGCTATGCCCCTCATTACGTAACAGCCGTGACCAGACAAAAACAAAAAAAAAACAAAACCAAGGGTGGCTCAAAAGGGAGAACAGACTGGGACCCTGGAGCTAATTCATCTGAGCAGCCAGGAGGTGGTCAACCTATTAGATGCAGAGCTCATAGCACTGGTAGCCAACCTATCAGAAACACAGTTGAAAGCTCTGGTGATTAGGAAGCTCACAGAATTGTTGATTTTGTTCGCAAATTAGAGGAACAAATGGAGGCTACAATAAGTGAAATGAAGAAAAACACACAGGGAACCAATAGTGATGGGAGGAAAACTGGGACTCAAATCAATGGAGTGGACCAGAAAGAAGAAAGAAACACCCAAACTGAAAAGAAGAAAGAAACAAGAATTCGAAAAAATGAGGAGAGGCTTAGGAACCTCCAGGACATCTTTAAACGTCCCAACATCCAAATTATAGGGGTACCAGAGGGGAAGAGGAAGAACAACAATTGGAAAACTTATTTGAACAAATAATAAAGGAGAACTTCCCCAATCTGGCAAAGGAAATACACTTCCAGGAAGTCCAGGAAACTCAGAGTGTCCCAAAGAAGGTGGACCCAAGGAGAAACACACCAAGGCACATCATAATTACATTAGCCAAGATCAAAATAAAGGAGAGAATTCTAGAAGCAGCAAGGGATAAAGGCAGACTCACCTGCAAAGGAGTACCCATCAGACTGTCAGCTGATTTCTCAAAAGAGACCTTCCAGGCAAGAAGGGGCTGGAGAGAAGTATTCCAAGTCATGAAAGTCAAGGACCTCCATCCAAGATTGCTCTATCCAGCAAAGCTGTCATTTAGAATGGAAGGGAAGATAAAGTGCTTCTCAGATAAGGTCAAGTTCAAGGAGTTCATCATCACCAAGCCCTTATTATATGGAATATTAAAGGGACTTAGAAAAAGAAGATAAAATATAGGACAGTAAAAAGACAGCAAACTCACAGCTGTTAAAAACCACACCTAAAAGAAAAGCAAACTAAGCAAACCACTAGACCAGGAGCAGGAACACAGAAATGGAGATCCCATGGAGGGTTAGCAACAGGGGACTGGGAGGAGGAGAGAGGGGGAAAAGGTACAGAGAATAAATAGCATAGACAGTGGGTAGAAAATAGACAGGGGGAGGGCAAGAATAGTGTGGGAAAAGTAGAAGCTAAAGAACTTATGACACATGTACATGAGCTAAAAGGGGGAATGTGGGTGGGAGGAGGTGTGCAGAGTGGAGGGGAATGACGGGGGAGAAATGGGACAACTATAATAGCATAATCAATAAAATATAATTAAAAAATGAAATAAAGAATAAATGCAATTAAAAAAAATAAAAGGAATAGCTTAGGGTTAGGCCTAGAGCTAGGGCTAGGTTTAGGGTTAGGTTTAGGGTTAAGGCTAGGATTTGGGTTAAATTTGGGTTAGACCTAGAGTTTGACAAGAATTACTTATTTTTATTTTATTTTTACTATGGAAGAGGTTTTATTGATTGATTATTGATATTCAAGTACAGATGTTTCCATTTTCCTCCCACCTCTTCCCCCACCCCACCCATTCCCACCTCCGACCCTTGATCCTGTCCCCCTTTGGCTTTGTCCATGTGTCCTTTATACATGTTCCTTGACAACGCTTACCCCCTTTTTCCCCATTAGCCCCTCCTACTTCCCCTCTGGTTACTGTCAGTTTGTTCTTTTTTTTCAGTGTCTCTGGTTATATTTTGCTTGCTTGTTTGTTTTGTTGATTAGGTTCCACTTATAGGTGAGATCATGTGGTATTTGTCTTTTACCACCTGGCTTACTTCATTTAGCATAATGCTCTTCAATTCCATCCATGCTGTGGCGAAGGTAGGAGCTCCTTCTTTCTGCTGTGTAGTGTTCCATTGTGTAAATGTACCATAGTGTTTTTGATCCACTCATTTACTGATGGGCAACTAGGTGGCTTCCAGCACTTGACTATTGTAACTTGTGCTGCTATGAACATTGGGGTGCACAGGTTCTTTTGGATTGGTGTTTCAGGGTTCTTGGGGTATAATCCCAGCAGTGGAATTGCTGGGTGAAAAGGCAGTTCCATTTTTAGTCTTCTGAGGAAATTCCATACTGTTTTCCACAGTGGCTGCACCAGTCTGCATTCCCACCAATAGTGCACTAGGGTCCCCTTTCCTCCACAACCTCACCACCACTTGTTTGTTGATTTGGTTTATAACATAAAATTAGCCATTTTGAGTATTTTAAGTGTATAGTTTAGTGACATTAAGCATATTCATTCGCAATGGTGTGCAACCAACATTAGTATCTATTTCTAAAACTTTTTCATCACCCCAAACAGAAACTCCAGTTAAGTTATTAAACATTAAGCAGTAACTCCCCATTTTCCCCTTTCCCCAGCCCCTGGTAACATATAATCTATTTTTATCTCTATGAATTTGACTATTCTAGGTATCTCATACAATATTTGTCCTTTTGTGATTGGTTTATATCCCTTACTATAATATTTTCAAGGTTCATCCATGTTACAGTATGTTTCAGAGCTTCATTCTTTTCCTTTGGTAGAACATTTCATTGTATGTAGATACTCTATTTTATTTATCCATTTATCTATTGATAAACCGCTGGGTTTTTGTCAGTTTTTAAAATTGGAGAGTCTGTGTGTCTTTTTTCCCCCTCTGATTTGTAAAGTTTTAAAACATGTTTGTAAGAATATTGACACTTTATTGGTTACAAGTTTTGCAAAATCTTTTACTCCATGATTTTACTTTTCACTCTTATTCTGGTGCATTTTAAAGAACAGTTCTTAACTGAGTATTAAGAATTTTTCCTTTTTTGAGTAGCACTTTTTGTATCTCGGCTAAGAATTCTTTGCCTATCCGAATGTCATGAAGACATTCAGTCATCTAGAGGCTGTTTTTGTTTTGATCTACAATCCACCTACAATTGATTTTGTGTGTGTGGGATGAGCATTAGGAACCAAGAACTAAAATGTACTTTTTGAGGTGGTTTACTTATTTATATTTATATACAGTCTTTTTCTATGTTAGGTAATTCTTCAATGTGGTTTTATACTTCATTTTACCTCCAGGGTCGAGGACAGCGCCTTGTTCCTGGCAGGTGGGTAGGAAATGCTGTTGACGATGGTCAGGCCGCAAAGGCTGGTTTTCTGCAAGACACGCTAGGACCCAAACAGAACACTGTGAAATCTGACTTTATTTTAAATAGTTTTCATTTCCTTTTTAGGGACTTACTTTATTATCTCCTTTTTGGGGGAGGGTCTGTTACCTCCTCTTCCTCCTCTGTTGCCACTGCCATCTTTATCATCATCATCTCCTTCATTAATATCATCTTTATCATCTGAAACTGGGACTGAGTTCTAAATCTCATGATCTTAATTTTGTCATTATATAGTAACTTCTTTTAAAAATAGTAACTTTAATTGATAATAGCATTTTATATCCTTGAATACTTTGCATCATAATAACACCATCTTGCATTTGCTTTGTACAAGGAATTTTTTAAAGTGGAGTTTGAAAAATTTTATTTTACTGAGGTATACTTGACAGGCAGAGTTGTATTTGTTTCAGGTGTACAACTATATTTGTATATATTGCAGAATGATCACCACAGTAAGTCTAGTTAACGTCTGTCACCATACATAGTTATGAATTTTCTCTTGTGATGATAACTTTTAAGGTTTACTCTCTTAGCAACTGTCAAATAGGCAATAGAGTATTATTAGCTACAGTCACAATGCTTTACATGATATCCTCTGACTTGTTTATTTTATAATTGCAAGTTTTTACCTTTTCAAAATTCTCTTCACCTATTTTGCTTACTGTCCCCCGCCCCACAACCTGGCAACTACCAATCTGTTCTCTGTATCTATGAGTTGGTTTTTGTTATTGTTTTTGGGGGTGTGTGTGTGTGTGCGTGTGTGTGTTTTCTAGATTCTACATGTAAGTAAGATCATATGGTATTTGTGTTTCTCTGCCTGATTAATTTCACTTAGCATAATGCCCTCAAGGTGCATCTGTAGTGTCTCAAATGGCAAGATGTCCTTCTTTTTTACGTTTGAATAATATTCCATTGTGTGTGTGTGTACCACATTTTCTTTATTCACACAGTGATGGACACATTGATGGTTGTTTCCATATCTTGACTACTGTAAATAATGCTGCAGTGAACGTGGGGTTGTATATATCTTTTTGAAATATGTTTGTTTTTGTTTCCTTTGCATAAATAGCCAGAAATGTAATTACTGGTCATATGGTAGTTTTATTTTTAATTTTTGAGGAATTTCCATGCTGTTTTCCATAGTTGCTGCACCAATATACATTCACACCAGCAGTACACAAGCGTTCCCTCTTCTCCACATTCCTGCTAACACTTGTTATCTCTTGTCTTTTTAATAATAACCATTCTAAAGATATGCAGTAAAACTTACTGTGGTGTTAATTTACATTTCCCTGATGATTAGTGATATTTAGCATCTTTTCTTGTATCTGTTTTCCATTTGCATAGCTTCTTTGGAAAAATGTTGATTCAGATCCTCTGCCCATTTTTTTTTCTGGATTGTTTCTTTTGCTGTTGATTTATATGAGCTCTTTATATATTTTGGATATTAACCCCTTATCAGATAGATGATTTGTAAATATTTTCTCCCATTCAGTAGGTTGCCTTTTCATTTTGTTAATGGTTTCCTTTGTTGTGCAGAAGCTTTGTAGTTTGATGTAGTCCTGCTTGTTTATTTTTCCTTTTGTTGCTTTTGCTTTTGTCACCAAGACCAATGTCAAGGGGCTTATTACCCATGTTTCCTTCTAGAAGTTTTATGGTTTCAAGTCTTACATATAAGTCTTTAATCCATTTTGAATTAATTTTTTTGTGTATGGTATAAGATAGTGGTCAGTTTCCAGTTTCATTCTTTCACATATGGCTGCACGGTTTTCCCAACACCATTTATTGAAGAGACTGTCCTTTTTCTGTTGCATATTCTTGGCTCCTTTGTTGTAAATTAATTAACCATACAGCTGTGGGTTTATTTCTGGGCTGACTTTTCTGTTCCATTGATCTTTGTGTTTGTGTGTACAAGGAATTTTAACCTGTGGTCCAAAAATAGTTTTCAGATAAGTCACAGAAATTTTATGCTGAGTATAGTGTTGTATACACTGATATTTTTCTTTTTCCTGAAGAGGAAAAAGATGTATATTCTTTCTTTCACTTTCCAATAAACTATTGAGAAACCTACTCTATGCACACCACTGTACTAGGCATTGTGGGTTATACAGAGTATTTAATATTACACCTGGTCTTAAGGAACTTAATACATGTGTAACTATGGTTATAATTTATAGTTTTATCTTACAGTTGTGACTACAATGATTATTTGGAGATTTGTATAAATCAGAAAAGGAGTACTTGTGGAACACTCAGTCAGAATCGTGGCCGGAAATACAGTAGAAGTGCAGATAGTACCTCAGTGTCACGAGGATGAGGATATAGCCAGGCAGCAGCTCGTGCACTGCCTATCCCAGCCAGTGAGGCAGAGCACCTTTGTTTCTTCTGTATTCAGCAGTTTTTAAGGGAAAAACGACACACATACACACGAGGGTTTATCATGCTGCAGGCATCTGGGGATAGAAAGATGAAAAAAGTATAGGGTCCTGTCTTCAAGACTTCTTTCATGCTTTGGTCTAAAACACAAATACAGTTCAGCTCTGTGTGATACATAATGTGTTACATCAGTGCTATGAGTGAAGTGTGGTCTCCTGCTCAGCTTCCATTCATGCCATTTCCCTAGGTGGTACGGTTCTTGGGGTCTGTGAGCTCTGCCGCTAGCCGCTTTGACCCTGTGCTTGCATGATGGCATGGAGGCTGTGGCGGAAAGTAGATGGCATCTGAGGAGGTACTCCTGGTTCCTCAGGGTTCACATTCAGTGTGTAAGGGACCTGGTGAGGGAAACTGATAGAGGTCTGAGGTTAGAATGAAGTCTGCATGTGCAGGAATTTTTAAGATCACAGACAAGTGGTCAGGACTACTTATACAAGGGTGGGAACTGGCACATCCCCACCACTAGTTCTCCATTCAACACCACCACCACCATCGCTGGAAAGGACACCCCCACTGACGACCAGTGGTATCTTACTGGTGACCAGTCCGGGTGTAGCCAGGTGAGGTACTCTAGCAGAGGCAGTGCAGAGCTCGAGAACTTTGTGATATGAGTGCCACCTCTCTTCTCTGCCTTGGGGTAGTTTGAGGACTCTCCCCCTCATGTAGTCAGATACCCTCTCGAAGAAAAGTGGGACAAGGGGGAAGAAATCTGAAAGACCCATCATTTCTCTGAGCCATCCAAAAGAGACATCTATAGGGTTTACTTAAAGAGGCTGTTCAAATTATTTTGAATCAGCCTTAGATGACCAGATAGGACTGAATTCAGTCCACCTCCTAACCTCTGGTTTTGGGGTGGGTTGATGGGAGGTGAGAAGTAGTAAGAAAATCACATCAGCTTGGGAGAAAATAGACTCTGCTTCTTTGCATATGCTTATTTACTAACAAAGAGATTTAAATTTACTTATTGTTTTCCTTTTGAAAGCATTTGGTTGAGAAGCATGGCCAGTCCCACAGAATCTAGAGTCCTCATCAGGCCAGATTCACCAATCTTGAGTTTTCTCCTAGTTTTTAACTTTAGCTGCTGTACCAACATGGCAGCAGATGTGTAAGCAATTGCAAGAACTGTACTGCAGTGGTTTGTTGAATGTCAATAAATGATCCTTTCTTCCAAGAAAAGCCTCTTTATTCACTTGATCACTTGGAGTGTTTTTAAAAAATACTTGGATTTGGCAGGCTTTTTTGACACTGAGGTGCCCACAGTGAACTGAATGTGGTTAAACAGCTTGGAACACTGGAGTTGAATAGGGTATGGGCACATGTGCCGAGGGGCGGCCTGCCAAGTCACCCTTCCTGCAGTGCCAGCTCTGACGAGCTCCAATTCCGCTGGTGCCGCTCCTGTGGATGTCTCTCTCTGTCACACACATTTCTGCTGCTTTTGGTGTCACAAGTTTCTAGTCTGGATGTCAAATTTCCATTAAGATCATAGCTTCCATTATTGGCTACCCACCATGGGCTGTGCAGTGCCTGGGCATTTGATGTATGTTTACTCATTAATCCTTTCGGCAAGCCTGTGAGATAGATGAGTATCAGCCCTATTTCCGAGTAAGGAAACTGACTGTGCTTGTAGAGTAGAATGATTTTCAATATTTGGAGTTCAGTGCCTGGAAGATTAAGATAATGTATGAAGTACCTAATACTGCGTAAGGCTCACACAATCAGTAAATGGATTGCATTTTCTCTTTGATGCTTTATTTAGCTTTGTGGTGGTGGTGTCTCCATTCCAGAGCCTAACTAGGAAATAATTTGGAAAACATTTGTATGAACTGTGAGCTGGGCTTTAAAGACCTTTAGAACTCTTAAGTATAAAAAGATTACGGTGCTCCCTCCTGTGGAACTCAAATTGAGGCACTAAACTATAAAGTGAGGGTAAGCAAGTTCAGCAGAGATGTGCTTTTTCCTTCAAGAGTACTACTTTGGTCTTTGTTCTGATATATCAAACACCAACCTTAGAAATACCTCTCCCCCCCTCCCCCTCCCCCTCACTCTGTCTCAGTGCTCCTGCCTTGCTCTGGTGTCTTAAGTATTTGTTTTGTGTGCGTGTTGTGTAATGGAACACCAGCCATAAGAGAGTTTAAAATTTTATTTTTGTTTATAGAAAATAAGGAGCTATGTTAGAAGATTTGTATGTTATTAAGTTTGAAGGAGAATGATTAAAAATTATTATATTTCTCTCCTTTGGAGATTATCAATCAACAAAAATTGTGCCGGGCGGTTGTGTTCCACACTAGGTGATAGGAAAGGAGAACAAAACTCCATCCTGCCTTGGGTGAGTTTACAGCCTTTGAGAAGGGAAGGGAGGAAACCTTTTTTGAGTGTTTACTGGGGATGAGTTCTTCAATATATGTTGTATAATTGGTTTCACCACACCCTTGCCTTATTCCATTTTATAAGCAGGGAAATTGATGTTCGCAAAGGTTAAATAAGGTAATACCTCAAATCTTTTGGTTTCCGGACCTACCTTCTTCCTGCTTCAGGAAAAAGAGACCAAGAAAATAGTATTGTTTCATTTTGAAATCCTCCTTTCTCCTCTTTTTTTTTTCTGGGTCTGGAAAAAAAGCTCATGCATGCAGATGCAGGTTGGATGTCAGTCATCTCCCAGGTGGTCTCCTGGGTTGCTTTCTTCCTTCCCTGTCTGCATAAAGTGTTCAGACATTAGCCCTTCCCTGTATACAGTAATCGACTCACTTATCTCTTTGGTTAACCCTCCCTTCCCCCCCTTACCCTTTGCATTGTGCTTGGTAGACAGCCAGTGCTTAGTAAATATTTGTTTCATAAATAATGTGATAATTATATATTAGGTCAGGCTATAAGTGCAGCTGGAACTGAAAGAGACTTATAGAACAGGTGGGAGCTGACTGAGTCTTGCAGCACCTGAACAGGTTTTAGTCTAGCACGGAGCAGGCCTGGTCCACCAAACTGGGGAGGGAGAGGGGTGACACCATCGGAAGCTGTCACATGGAAAGGAGCATCGCTACTTCCCATTAGGAGGTAATGTGTTAAATTTGGATGCCACAGTTATTATTTTAGCTCTTTGAAAACTCCTGATGATGTCTCTTCTTTTGTTTCCTCAAAATTATCTTTTTGTAGCTATGGTAACTCATTTGAAATTCTATTATGCTTGTAATCTGTACATATTGAGCTATTTGCTGCAGCATTCTAAACATTTTCCTGTATAGTCAATAAAAATTCTATATTTACAATTTTCTCTTCTGGTGAAAATTGTTTTTTCCCTTTAGATTTCTAAAGATGATTTAAAAAAGAATTAGAAATGACAGCTTGACTAATAAATTACCATAAATAACCATCATCTTTGTCACAAAAGTTCATGCCATTATTTGCTTCTACTGATACATTCCTATGCAGTTTTTACTTTGAGAAATTTTGAACAAATGACACATACCACACTGGTCCCCCCAGTTTCCCTGGCTCTGAGGAGCCTTGCACCCTCATTCCTGAGAGCTCCCATGCCTCCCACCCAATCTGGGACTCCCGCATCCTTGGGGAACACCCTCTGTGCCTCCTGCCTAGCTCTGGTCCAGCCAGGTACACTTCTGTGACTGTGCCTGTTCTTTCCATGGGCTGTTGCTTATCCTGTTGCTGACCTTCTTGGATCAGCCTGTCTGCCTCATCTCAGGCTGCCCGTCCTTTATGTCCAGTGTCTGTCTATCTGTCTCTCCTGGTGGAGTTTTGCACCTGCAACCCAGATCACCGAGGTCACAGTCGGTAAACACAAGGCCCACGGGCTGAATCCGGCCCTCCACCTTATTTTATCCGGCCCAGCACCTTGTTTCTACCCACTGGCAACGCCAAGCTCTCACTTAACTTTAAGTAGTAGTTACATGTATACAGCCCTAAAATTACATTCCTCCCTTTGAAGGCAACCTCGAAGCTGATGTTGCCCCCGGTGAAAATGAGTTTGACACCCCTGACCTAGGTATACTAGATGGTCCCGTGTTTTCTTTTCTTCTTTTTTAAAAATAAACTTTATTGATTATGCTATTACAGTTGTCCCATTTTTTTCTCCCCTTTACTCCCCTCAGCCTTGTACCTCCTCGCCACCAGCATTCCCCCACCTTAGTTCATGTCCATGGACCGTACTTATAAGTTCTTTGGCTTCTCCATTTCCCATACTATTCTTAACCTCCGCCTGTCTATTCTGTACCTACCATTTATGCTTCTTTTTCCCTGTACATTTTCCTCCATTCTCTCCCCACCCCCTCCCAGCTGATAGCCCTCTATGTGATCTCCATTTCTGCGAATCTATTCCTGTTCTAGATGTTTCCTTAGTTTGTTTTTGTTTTTAGGTTCAGTTGTTGATAGTTGTGAGTTTGTTGTCATTTTACTGTTCATAGTTTTGATCTTTTTTTTTTTCCTTAGGTAAGTCCTTTTAACATTTCATATAGGAGCTTGGTGATGATGAACTCCTTTAACTTGACTTTATCTGGGAAGGACTTTATCTGCCCTTCCATTCTAAATGATCTCTGCTGGGTAGAGTAATCTTGGAAGTAGGTCCTTGCCTTTCATGACTTCAAATACTTCTTTCCAGCCCTTCTTGCCTGTAAGGTTTCTTTTGAGAAATCAGCTGATAGTCTGATGGGCACTCCTTTGTAGACAACTGTCTCCTTTTCTCTTGCTGCTTTTAAGATTCTCTCCTTACCTTTAATCTTGACTAATGTAACTATGATGTGCCTTGGTGTGTTCTTCCTTGGGTCCAACTTCTTTGGGACTCTCTGAGCTTCCTGGGCTTCCTGGAAGTCTATTTCCTTTGCCAGATTGGGGAAGTTCTCCTTCCTTATGTTTTCAAATAAGTTTTCAGTGTCTTGGTCTTCCTCTTATCCTTTTGGCACCCTTAAGATTCAGGTGTTGGAATGTTTGAAGTTGTCCCAGAGATTCCTAAGCCTCTCCTCATTTTTTTGAATTCTTGTTTCATTATTTGGTTCTGGTTGAATGTTTAATTTCTTCCTTCTCCAAACTGTTTATTTGAGTCCCGGTTTCCTTCCCTTCACTGTTGCTTCCTTCTACATTTTCCTTTATTTCATTCTTCATAGTCTTCACTTTTTCCTCTATTTTGCAACCATACTCTACTGTTTCTGTGAGCATCTTGATTACCAGTGTTTTGAATTCTGCATCTGATAGGTTGGCCGTCTCTTTGTCACTTAGTTGTATTTTTTCTGGAGCTTTGGTCTGTTTTTTCATTTGGGCCATTTTTTTTCTTGGTGTACCTGTTTTGTAGTAAGGGGGTAGAGCCTTAGGTATTCACCGGGGTGGGGCAACCTACCTCACTGAGTTGTGGTGCTGTATGTGGGGGAGGGGTCCAAGAGAGAACAATGCTGCTGGTGCAGCTCTTAGTCAGGTTTCAATCACTTCCCCCACTACCCACAGGCAAATTGGGCCCTTCTGATGCTGATTCCTGGGTGGGTGGTTTTCTGTATGTTCTAGGACCCTGTGGGTCTCTCCAACAAACTCTCCTGTGAGGCTGGGAGTTTCTTCTGCCACATCAACCCCCACAGGTTTTTTCAATCAGAGGTTCTGAGGCTTTCTTTTCCCAGCACTGGAGCCCTGGGTTGCGTGGTCTGTCTTCCTCCCCAGTGATTCTTCGTGGTTGATCTGCACACAAATGTGGTACCGTCTGCTCTGCCAGCCGCTGCCTTGCTGGGAGTTCTCTCCACCCCGGCTGCCCGTCTCTACCCCTCCTACCAGTCTGGATGAATGTTTCTTCTTTAACTCCTTGGTTGTCGGACTTCCATACAGTTCAATTCTTTGGTAGTTCTGGTTATTTTGTGTTTTTAAATTATTTGTTGTCCTGCTTTTGGTTGTGTGAGAAGGCGAAGTGTATCTACCTATGCCACCATCTTGGCTGGAAGTATCTGGATATCCCATGCTTCCTTTTCTTTGGTCAGAGTATTGTTTAACCTTTGAATCTTTTTCTCCATCTGGGAAGTGAGGCAGGCTATACTTACCCCCACTGAGTTGCTGGCTTAGATCAAGAGGTGGCTGTAACACCTGGTACACATAAGAACCTTAACTCTCTCGGTTCTTGGCATTGTAAAACTTTTTTAGACATTTGTTAATTTATTCACTAAAAATATTTTTTGAGTTCCTGCTTTGTGCTAGGCCCTGGAATATAGCAGAGGCAAAAACAGAAAAAAAAAAAAAAACCAACAAAAACCCAACTAACAACATCTAAGGCAGTAAAAAAAAATGGGGTAGCACTAAAGTTTCTTTTTTGAAATCCCTGGTTCTTAAAATGTTTGTTCAGCTATAAAATAGTGGTAGGTTAAGAATAATGTAACTGATAGAGAAAGAAATTGTTAGAATTCAAATGTCCTTTTAAAAGCTTTTACAGCCCTTTGACTTTGTCTGTGTTCTCTAGGTCCGTAGTGGTGTCCTGAGTGCAGCCACGGCATCGTGACAGGACACGCAGCCTGTGCAGGAAACGCCAGCAGTTGCTTGTGTTAGAGAAGAAATTGGAGCTGACTCTGATTAGTAGTACAGTTTTTATTTCTAATCGAGTGGCGCCCTACTCCTAAGAGCACTAATAAAAACGTGAACATTTTGTCTGAGACAGTCATTGTTCAGTACTGCTTGTATCAGTCACAGTGCCTTCCACGGGAAGGGTGTTCAGGAAAGGTTTATGGACCCAGAAATAGTTTATTTCTCTAGATGAGCGTTTTAAACTTCTCTTTTTGGGGCTTTATCAACACCTGGCATTTGATGTTTATCCCCATAGTGAACATCATCCTAGAGAATGTTTGTTTACTTGTTCCTTTAACTACTTTCGTACTTTGGAAATGCAAACTGGTCTATTTGAATTGTGTTTATTTTTCAGAATAGTTCTACACTGTATTAGTGTTTACTAAACATTTAGCTTTCAATATATATAACTGATATACTTTAGAGGTACATTGAAAAGTATATAAGGAAATATTTATTGATTTGCTTCTGGGTGTAACGTGGATCATTTCACACGAGAAGGGGAAAACTTACACATTTGCAGTGGCTTTTTGTGAAGATTTATGCAGCTGTCGTGCGGTCCCCGGACTGAGATCCAGAAAGCACCTGCAGTCTTTGGTTTCCCTTACATGCACAATGTCTTCTTCCTTCCCTCCTGCCTCTTTTTTTCATATTATATAACAAAAACCTAGAGAAGGTAGCAAAATCTTTTCAAAACTATGTAGCATGTAAGTGGCAAAGTTTAGACCAGAATCCTGGTTAATGCTCTTTCCAATAAGGTAAGGGAGATAAACAGCTAAGCAATATTTATTTTTTTTTTGTCTTTGCTCAAATTAATTTTAACTTCAATAGGGTCAAAAATGATCTCTTCCTAGGGTCTTTTGGTCTCCACCTCCCTGTCACCCCCAAATATATTACACAAGAACAATGTACATACACCCCAAGTGCACACAGGTGTGTATAAATTGTGCACGTGGTTGTGAAAGGGTTAGTTAAGCGCAGCGGAGGTGTTGTGTGCACCAGAAAAAGGGCACACCAGACACCCTGCCCTCAGCTGCCGTCAGGCTTCTGGCCTGTCCGTGTGTTCCAGGCTGGGTAAGATGAAACAGACAAGAAAATACTCAGATTTCCTTTCTGAATCTGCAGCAGCTGGAGTGAACATCAAACAGATGGGCTTTTCCACCCTGATTATCCTAAGTTCCTAAATTTAGAAATACATGCTCTAAAAAAATGTAAATTACCCGAGGGGGTGGTGTAGCACATGCCAGGCAGTGCTAACGAGTGCAAATAGATGTCATCTGCTGACTTAGATGAATCTCAGCTCCCACTTCTGGGTCCCTGTTATTTCGGTCCCTTTACATTTGTTTTATGTCACTGCTTTCCTTTCTGAAAAATGCAGTGCCAATCCTCTTTTACATGTAGGTTAATATTACATTAAAATGTTGAGATTGATATGGTGTGGTAAACCAAAATAATGTTTAATCTGTCTCATTACCCAAAATTAATTCCTTCAAACTGGGGGAAGGGATAGGAAAGAGACATTACATGAGAAATCTTTAATGTCTTAACGTTTGCATTTAACTAACTGGATGAATTTGGGAAAGATACTTCCTCTGCCATTTTAAAATGGATGGCCTGGACGTCTATGATGTACCTTTCAGTTACAAAGTTTTTTGTTTCTATAAATTACCTGTATCTATAAAACTATTTTGTACTGTGTTGTGTCCCCAGAATCTAACAGTGACTGGCCCATAGTACATGTTTAATAAACATTGTCAGAAGAATCAATACAGTTTTTTATATTCAGTTAACAAAATTCAGAGGACAAATAGTTTAAGAACTAAGTGCTTTGTGGCTGTTCTACCCCTATTAGAAAATTCTGTTTCCTTCCTGTATCTTAGAGTTAAGTTGAGGAGCTCAACAAAGATCCAAGGACATAAAAAAGCAATATCCAAACAAGTGAGGAGGTTTGAATATGCATATCACTTGCCATTTGGAGTGGGAGTTGTGTGGGAATTCACATTTTATGCAGTCCGTGAATATGTTGATAGAACTACCTTGATTCTAAAGTTACAGGCAGGAAAGCAAAAAACGATCTGTAAGGCCATCACTAAAGGAAGTGGAATGATCAAGTTTGCAGGTGAGGGCAGAAGCAGGTCCAGATGCTTCATGTAGGGGACAGTGGGAGTTCAGGAAGCAGGAGGTCGGGGGGGAAGAGTGGGGACATGAGAGAGCTAGCCTTTCTGGGCAAAGACAGTAGATAAGCAGAGTTACAGAGGCATAACGTGGTCTAGAAACTAAAAGGAGTTCTGCATGACTAGAGGGTAAGGTTCAAGAGGACCAGAGGCTGGAGACAGGGCCAGAAGGATAGGCAAGCATCAGACATCTGGATTTTATCCGGTGAGCGGTGGGAAGCCTTCCAAGGGTGTTAAAGAGGAATAATTTGCTCAGTTTTGCTCTTTTAGCAATCTTACTTTAGCATCAATGTGGAGGAGAAGTAGACCAGGAGGGAGACAGGGAGATCAGTGAAGTGGCTTTCATGCTAGTTCAAGTTCATGTGAGATTTCTCATAAATATTGATGAATTAAGTCTAAGTCCAAGAAGAAAGACACATTCTTGATTAGTCTGAAGAACTAGGCATAATTGCTACTTCAGCTCCCTCCCTGTCCCACCCCCTGCTTCAAAATAAATGAACACTTGTACAGAGAGTATTTTCTTCTCAGAATAGGGGGACTGTAAGAAGGAAATGTTACATTTGTGGGAGTTTCACTAATATATGGATATATGTGAATAGTTGAAAGGTTAGTCGTGTTGCATTGAGAGCAAAATCAGCCATTCGTGTCTGTTTTCTAGTTCTAGTGTTGGCAACCAGGCCACACCGTAGAAACCCAGACAGCAGGGCAACAGGAGAAATGCACTTTTATTTAAACAGTGCCCATCTGAGCACAGACTAAACCAAACAGACTTTTGGGGGGGATATAAATTATGAGTGTGTTAAATAAAGCATCTAAAATCATAGTGTAGCACTTACTTGGGAATTTCACGAAAGTTTGGGAAATACCATGATGAATACTCTGAGCACGGGAGACCTTTTCAGTTTCTCCCATCTTGAATTTATATTGAGAGACTAACCACTGAGAGTTTGACAGTTTCTCCACACCTCTCAGAGGTCCCCAAGAATCTCTGATGATCTCCTGTCCTCCAGACCATTCCTCAGAGATTCTGATCAAATCGTACCTTGCACTTCCTGGAAGGACCCCCTCCCACCATCCTGGACGGAAGGGGCAGCACCTGACTTCCCTCCTCTCTCTCCTATTGCCTGGCCTCCCCAGCAGAAGAGTTCATTAAGCTAAGTTAGAGCCCTTTTTGACTACAGCTTCCCTCTCCACGCTCCATGGGAAATATCTTTTCAAAATTAATGTTCCATTTATTTAGGGTAATTTTGGTATGGAAATAAAATACGATTTATTTTTTAGTTGAGTGGAGGTAATTATAGCTTTTGCTGATACTGTGGTTTTTGTGGAAGGTGGTAAGATGATGAGTTGCCTATGACTAGTTTTCCAGTCATACCGCAGGAAAAAGGACCCTTCAGTGGGTATTGATGATTTTTTAAAAATCCACTATGATTAGGTGCAGTCGAAGTATTCTTTTACAGTATACATTTAGAAGACAGTTGTATATATCCATGAATCCACTACTACAGTCGAGATAAGGAGCGTTTCTACTGCGGCCTAAAGATTACCTGTCTCATTTTACATCCCTCCCTCCCTCCCTCCACCCCCAGGCTTGGGCAACCACTGATCTCCTTGCTGCTACTGTGTGTTAGTTTGCTTTTTACAGAATTTTTGTAAATGGAATCGTTGCACATGTTCTCTTTTTGCCCAGCTTCTTTCATGCAGCACAATGATTTGAGATTCACTCACGTTGCTGCATTTATCAGTGGTGTGTTGCTTTTTATTGCTGAGTGGAACCCTTTCGTGTGGATCTACTACAACTTGTTCTCACTCCCCTATTAGGGAAAACTTGAGCTGTTGCCAGTTTTGAGAATGCTGTTGTATGAATCTCTGTGTGAACACACTTTCAGTTTGGGGGCATAAATAGTTATGAGTAGAATGGTTGGTGTTTAATTTTCTAAGAAACTGCCACGCTGTCTTCCAAAGTAGTTGTGCCATTTTTTTGACCCCCTACTACCATTGTATTAGAATTTTCGTTGTTTCACATTATTGTAAACTTTTGATGGCCAGTCTTTTTAAGAATTAGTCATTTTAATGTGTGTGTGGTGATTTCTCATGGTTTTCGTTTGTATTTCCCTGAAGATTAGTGATGTTGAGCATCTCTACATGTGTTTAGTGGCTATTCATTGAATTCCTTTGGTGAAGTGTTTGTTCAGAATTTTGCTCATCTTTTAAAAATAAGTTGTTTGTCTTATTATTGAGTTGTAAGAGTTATTTCTGTATTGTGGGTACTATTTTCTTCATCAGATATATGTATGAAGAAATATTTTCTGCCATTCTGTGTGGGTTGTCTTTTCACTTTATTAATGGTGTCTTTTGAAGAGCAAGTGTTTAATGTTTTCAGTTTTGGAAAGTTCACTATATTTTTTCTTTTATGGGTTGTGTATTTTCCTATCTAAGAAATTATGCTTATGCAAAACTTGCAGATATTTTTTTCTGTTTTCATTTAGGAAGTGTATAAGTTTAGCTTTTACTTTTAAGTCTATAATTCATTTTGAATTAATTTCTGTGTATGTTGTGAGGTAAGTGTAAATGTTCATTTTTTAAATGCATATATTCAGGACTTTTTCTTTTTAAAAGATGTTCTTTTCCCCATTGAATTACCTCTTACCTTTATTATTATTTTCTCTACTTAATTTTTACTTATTTACAGTTCTTTTGGTGGAAACTTAAATCACTGATTTTAGACCTTTTTCCCCTAACATAAGCGTGTACAGGTATAAATTTCTGGTAAACACTGCTTTTCTTGCCTCCCCTGCATTTTGATTACCATTGTGATTTCTTGTTTGATCCACATGTCTCTTACAAATCTTTTATTTAATTAATTTTTAATCACGTGAGGGTTTCCCTAGGTATACAGAGTCTGTCCAGAAAGTATCCAGCCACATATATGAAAAATAGAGACATTCATTGAAGAAGATAAAAGAAACTGTACATAGGACACTGATACCTCAGTCCCCTTCAAAGTAGACACCTCAGGACCTCACACAGTTCTCCTCCCTCTCACCATCAGCTGCCCCATCGTATTTTCCTGTATTCCATCGATGGTCTGAAATCTTTTCCCTTTCAAAGGTGATTTTAGTTTTGGGAAAAGCCAGAAGTTGCAGAGTGCCAAATTTGGGCTGTAGAGGGGTTGAGTCACCTGGGTGATTTGATGTTTCACCAAAAAACTCTGCGTGAGATGTGATGCATGAGCGGATGTGTTGTGATGAAGCTGCCAATCACCATGCCCATAGCTGTGGCCTCCTGAATCATGGAAATAGTTTCTATGGAGGAATGTTCAAGCTTAACACAAAATTTAATGCAGATTCATTGCCCTACTTGCTCATTTTGAATGTGATGGCCACACAGTGCACATGCTCACTCAGTGGCATTTACTGCCCCCACTGACTAGTACAGTGATGTCATCATTGTTCATGCATGTGCATTCCAGTCCACTCTCCTTGGCTTCCAGGTTTCAATGATGTCTCCTAAACCATTCTTGTTATATTAACAATGGTTGGACTTTTCCCAGACAGACCTCATATTATTATTATCAATTTCTAACTTAATTCCTCTTTCGTCAGAAAATATACTCTGATGTCATTCATTTTAAATTGATCAGAATTTGTTTTTTTACAAAACACATGCTCTCTCTTTGGGAATGTACCATGTGCACTTGAAAATAATTAATATTCTTCAGTTATTGGAGATCAAGGTGATAATGTTGTTCTGATAATCTTTTTTCATTATTTTTTGGTCCATTCATCAATTGCTGAGAGAGTGATGTTGAAATCTTCTATGACTGTTTGGTCTCTCTGTAGTTTGTATTTAGTTCATGTGCTTTGAAGGGTCTGTAATTAAGGTAATGCACATTTATGATTATTATATCTTCCAGATGAATTAACTCTTATCATTATGAATTGTTCCTCTTTATCTTTGGTCTTTTTGTGTTTAATTTTATTTGTCTGATTTTATTATAACTCTTTCAGACTTCTTATAGTTACAGTTTGCATGGTCTATCTTTTCATATGCATTTATTTTCAGCTTATCTGTGTCTTTATATTTAATGCACACCTCTTGTGGATAGCATGTACATGGGTCTAGGTTTTTAATATATTCTGCTAATTATCTGTTGACTTTTTACATTATTATTTTTTTTTTGTGATTACTCTAGAGATTATAATATGCATCCTTAACTTCTCATGGTATAATTAGGTCTAATATTATACTTTTTCACCCAAAATATAGAAATCTTGCAAACATAGAAGTCCATTTACCCTAAGTCCCACTGTCTTTTATGTGATTGCTGTCATATGTCTTAAACTTACATGTATTATAAACCCAAATGACAATTTATTTGTTAGTGGTTATATTTATTTTAAAGAAGTTGAGAGAAAGATATTATTTTATACTTACCTAGATTATAATGATTTCTGATGCTTTTAATTCATTCATGAAGATTCGCATTATCCTCTGGCATCATTTCCATTCAGCCTGAAGAATTCCCTTTAACAATTCATACTGTGTGGGTCTTCTCACGACAAATGTTCTTGTGTTTCTCTATCTGAAAATGTCTTTGTTTTTGCTTTATCCTTCAAGGGTATTTTTTGCTGAATACAATATTTCTAGGTTGACAGTTTTTTTTGTCTTCTGTTACTTTAAAAAGATTCCACTGTCTTCTGGCTTCTGTGGCTTTGGATAAGCAGTCTGTAGTCTTTGGAATTATTCCTCCTGTGTATATAATGTTTTAATTTTTCTGACTGCTTTTAACATTGCTTCTTAGTTAAAAAGAAACACAAAACATTTTGACTATGACATCCCTAAGAGTAGTGTTTTTAAAATTTATCCTGTTTGGTTTTTAATGAGCCTCTTAAATCTATACATTTAGGCTGTTCACCAGATTTTGGAAGTTTGTGGCCATTTATCTTCAAATATTTTTCTTGCCCTATTTATTTTTCTCTTTCTTGGAATATAATTACTGCATGCTAACATTTTGAAATTGGTACACATATCCCTTAGATTTTGTTTATGTTTTTAAAATCTTTCTCTCTTCTACAGTTTGGATGGTTTCTGTTACTCAAGCCACAAGTTCATTGATTCTGCTCCCCCTCTCCCATTCTGCTCTGAAGCTTACCCAGTGAATTTTTAAATTTCAGATATTTTTCCAGTTCTAAAATTTTTATTTTGGTCTTGTTTTCTTTTTACTAAGATTTCCTGTATTTTCATTCATTACTTTCTTTCTTTGTTGAACATAGTTATAGCTAAATTAAAATTCTAGTCTGATAATTTCAGGATCTGCTTTATATTGAGGGTAGCATCTGTCAGCTGCCTTTTTCTCTGAAAATAGCTAAAATTTTCTTAACCTTTTCTATGTGGAGTAATTATATATTATATTATTGACCTTGTGAATATTACGTTGTGGAAACTGTTTCTGTTACCTCACTCTGAACTATGTTGATATTTTTTCCTTTTAAGCAGCCATTTGAATTGTCTCGTCTGTTGTAAGCTACAGTGAGATCCGAGCTACCACCTGTACATTTGTGGTCCAGGGGTCAGCCAGGCTTGTGTAGTGTTTATGCAAAATTTTGGGTTGTCTGTTCTTTTTTGCAGGGTGGCCTTTGTTTTCCTTGGACCATGTTTTTTTGTTTTTTTCTTTTTTCTCCTGCCAGAAAGACAGCAGGTTTTTGTATTGGAGTTTTAGTCTCCACATGCCATAACCATAATGGATGATGGCTCATGTCACAGTTTAGACTAATGTTGGTCTTCCCCATGCATGAATGCTATAGGGGTCTTTCAGAGACTTGAGCAGAGGTTTTATAGAGAATTTCATGGTTTCATTCTCTGACTGTCTTCTTCCCAGGGTTTTCTCTCACTGGTAGGTCTGGTGTCCCTTAGCCCCTTTCCCAGGTTCTTCTGTCCATTAAGAAGATGAGTTTTAATGGGGGGTTAGCTGTCCAGCACCACGACTGTGGCTGTTCTCACGGCAAAGCCACAAACTTGAAACTCACCGCATCCTGGTCACTTCTTCCAAGTTTAAGCTTCATTTCCAAAGATGTTGACTTTTGTTCACTTGCCAGATCCCTTTGTTTTATATGTTGTCCAGAGGGTATAGTTGTTATTTTTGGGGAAGATAAATTTGTTAGGAGCTTATTCTTCCATACCAGAAGCAGACCGTGCAATGGTTTGTTTTCCTAAGTAACTGCTTAACCTCTAAGTAGGGAGGTTTGATTAAATGACTTCTTAGTTCATTTTTAACTAGTATGATTCCTTGCATTTAAAATTATATTTAAGGTAGCCAGATGGTCTGTTTTTTGGCTACTGGGCTTGAGTACTGAGGTATTAAGAGAAGGATTGTGCTGTTTGCTAACAAAGGAATGGCTCCTAGCTTTCTTGCCTTTCCTTTTCCTGTTGTGTTTATCTGTATTCCTTTAAACAAGGCTGCTGGGGAATCCCCCTTGAATCTCTCCCCTCATGCATGCCACTTTGCCAGAGGAAGCTCTGTTCCTGGGTATACCCTGTCCTCTGTGCAGGGAGGTCCCTGGCTCTGAGATGGGAGTCTGAAGGAGAATGGAAAACAAGCTGATATAGCACAAGGCCCCCAAGGGCAGCCTGTGGGATCACTCTTCTCGTCCTAACTGCCTCTCCTTTCCCTTCATGTGTCATGCCTCCGTCTTTTCTTTTCCCTTGTTTGCTCATTCCTCTTTCTCCTCTTCTTATTCTGCTTATTGAGTTTACTAAATTAACACTCAAAATTATTACATCAAACTAGTATCTTATGTTTTCTAGACAGTAAAACATTATTTTACTTCCTAAATGGTCCGTGTAATTTGAAATCTTGGTATTATATACTTCAAAGTAGATGTTAGATCTCCAGTAGTATCTTGCTTTTCTCAGTTTGTGGGGTAGCCAAAAATGGTGTGGCAAAATAGTAAAAAGTAATGCAAGAAAGTCTACAGAATCTCCCAATTATTAATGTTTGGGAATGGAAATCCCTGGAGAGGCTAAGAGACTAACCCAAATAATCTTTTTTATCTGTTAATTCCTGTTGGTTCTTTGTTTAAAGTCCTCACTTATTATTAATTGTTTATAGTTATATGGGCATTTAAAAGGATGTTATAGAAGAAGGTATTGGATGGGGAGAAAGCTTCAGTAGTAGAGTTTCAAATATTTTACTCTAAGACTGTTGGTTGGCCTTTAGAATTTACAGCGTGAGGGAAGAACACAAGTAGATTACAAGTAGATTAAGGAATGTGCATGTTCATGCTCAGATGGGCATGTTTATTTGTAAAGGGGGTTAAACCCTAATTTAGGAAAACTTTAGAGACTTATTTAGAATGACCAAAAATATGTGAAAAGAGGGCTATAGGGGAATATAAGTTCAAGCATCAGCACTGTTGGCTGCTTTTTCCTCCTAGAAGCTCCTCCTTATTTCCCTGCTTTTCTTTCTCCTCCTCTCACTACCCCTTCAGTTTCTTTCAACTGGCTCTTTTGTGTACTGCAAACAAGTGCATGTTTGGGGGAGGAGTAGAGAGAAAGAAGAGGAAAATTGACTTTCTTGAGAAGGTTTCACACTGGAACTTTATATTTGGTTTAGATGTTTTCAAATTCACAAAGTTCAAGGCCATATGCTAAAGCCAAATGAAATATGCTGGTGGATTATCTGTTGCTATGTTTGTATTGACCTTCATTTCAGATTATAAATATGCCTCTTCCATTTTCTTTTGTGGATAGCAGAAGTAATCTTGAGTAGGGTTCATCTTGCTTCAGTTTTTTATTTTTTATTTTTAAAGCAAGAAATGTGTATTTATCTGGATGGGAGGTTGTCACGATTCCAGGTCACACTGATTCACTGTATAATGTTGGTTAAATTAATCTCTCACAGGTCTCAGTTTCCTTATCTGTGTAATAAGCAAAATGGAGTAGATAAGCTTGAAAGGTCCCTTTCACTTTTGATTCAGTGATTCAACTTTGGTAAGTAGAGGATATGAACCTGAAGCATACTTTCCTGAGGGGTGAAGGAGGAGGTAAGGTAATGGAGGTGGATTATGTATTTGAGCAGCTTCACTAGATAAAGGAGATATATATGACAATAGAGGAGAAAAACTTTAAAATAACAGAAGGTCTTTGCTATTTTGAAGGTACAAAGGAAGGGGTCAAAGAAAAAGTTCTTGAAATGTGAATTGGTTGGATGATGGTGCACACAAAATGTTGGTGAAAGGTTGAGAGGTGATTTAAAGCAAAGAAGGGGTTACCTTTCTTCCTGTAGGATGGGAGAGAAAGATGAAAGAATAGGATAAAGGATGGATACTCTGATGAGGTAGGGAGAGAATACCTTCAATTTCTTCTAGTCAAGATGAAAACTGAGGTGTTTGCCAAGAGCTGGAAGGGTAGGATGGGAAAAGGAGTTTAGGAAAGATGGATCTTTGGAAGAACTGTTAAAGTTAGTCTGCTAGGAACTGAATGAGAGATGGACAATAGGAATACCCATTTGAGGCTGGATGGTGAATCGAAAAGCCAACCTTTTTTGTTCATTTTGTTTTATATTATGAAATTTGTGGTTTTAGCTCTCCAACAACTCTGGGTGTCAGTTGTTCACTGGCTGTACTTGGTTACTTGCTTTGTGCTCACCTTTTTGTGTCCCGAGACCCTGTTTTTCTAGAACTTCCTAATGAATTAATTTTTAGAAACCCCCCTGTTACTTTGGGGCTATAAAAGAAAATGTGATTCAAATAAAATTTATCTTAAGTGGATAATCAGTTATTAAGTACTGATATATATTTTTATACTTAAAGTATGATTTAGTGTAACATATACAATACATGCAGAGACATTTTGACTTTTTAATTTAGCAAGTGATGTACAGCATAATTAGAAAAACTGAGTATTTTCCCAAACATTTTTGTTCATTCACTTCTTCTGGGAATTTGTCAAGAAGGTCATGTTTGTACGGCTTTTCCTTGTAGCCCTGAGGACATAAAGGAACCCATTGTAGCTGATACTTAAACCACTGATGGAACACAGAAGGAGTTTGAGATGAAATGAACTCAAGGTTGCTGTGCTGCATGGAATTCAAGGGGCACATACAGAAGGAGCAGTTTTAACATACAGAGATGACTGCAATAGTTTCTTTACAAAATGGTTTTATCTATGTAGCATAGATAACCTGGTTATTCAGTACTACATTTTTTAAAGTATTTACTTCTTTAAAAATCTTGTATATGGTTTCCTTTTTTAAAAATGTCATTGATTTTAACCATTTCTTTCTTGGAATATGTTATACATTCACATGCCTCAAATTTCAAAAAAATAAATAAAGAACAGGTACTGAAAAGATTTTCTTGGCTCCATTTTTCCAACTTGTCTCTTTCACAGGCAACCAGTGTTAGTGTTTTTAGAAAGTATCATTCTAGTGCTATTGTAAGCATATACAATCAAATACATTTATCACATATCCCCATTTGCTAAACACGTGCCTGTATGTTCCCTTCTTCTTTTCTTTATGACTATACGTATGGTTGTATTGTACTGTCATTTGTTCCTTCTATTAATGGATACTCAGATTATTTCTAGTCTTTTACTATTATAAACTGTTACAGTGAATAACTTTATCCATGCATTATTCTACATATGTAACAAAGGTAAGTTAATCATGTAAAATAAGCCAAACTTTAAAATGACATGTTTTTTGGGAATTAATATACAATAGATGAAAGTGCAGATTGAAATTAAGGTTGTGTCCAGGCATCACAAAGAAAAAGCCTTATTTCATCACCTAGTGATTAGAAGTCTAGTATTTTGGGGTGACACTTCTGGACAAGATGGAGGCATAGGTAGATATACTTTGCTTCCTCACACAACCAAAAGAAGGATAACAATAAATTTAAAAACAAAAAATAACCAGAACTGTCAGAAAATCAAACTGTATGGAAGTCTGACAACCAAGGAGTTAAAGAAAAAACATTCATCCAGACTGGTAGGAGGGGCAGAGACAGGCAGCCAGGGTGGAGAGAACTCCCAGCAAGGCAGTGGTTGGGGAGCAGACAGTCCCACATTTAGGTGCAGATCAACCAGGAGGAACAACTGGGGAGGAAGACAGACCACACAACCCAGGGTTCCAGTGTGGGGAAATAAAGCCTCAAAGTCTCTGACTGAAAAAACCTGTGGAGGTTGATGTGGCATGAGAAACTCCCAGCCTCACAGGAGAGTTTGTTGGAGAGACCCACAGGGTCCTAGAACATACACAGACCCACCCATCTAGGAATCAGCATCAGAAGGGCCCAATTTGCTTGTGGGTAGCAGAGGAAGTGATTGAGAGCTGAATAAGAGCTGAGCAAATGTCATTGTTCCCTCTCAGACCCCTCCCCCACATACAATCTCACAACCCAGCAATATGGGTTGCCCCACCCTGGTGAATACCTAAGGCTCTGCCCCTTACTACAAAACAGGCATGCCAAGACGAAAAAAAATGGCCCAAATGAAAAGACAGATCAAAGCTCCAGAAAAAATACAACTAAGTGATAAAGAGATAGTCAACCTATCAGATGAAGAATTCAAAACACTGGTAACCAGGATGCTCACAGAAATGGTTGAGTATGGTTGCAAAATAGAGGAAAAAGTAAAGGCTATGAAAAGTGAAATAAAGGAAAATGTACAGGGAAGCAACAGTGAAGGGAAGGAAACTGGGACTCAAATAAACGGTTTGGACCAGAAGGAAGAAATAAATGTTCAACCAGAACAGAATGAAGAAACAAGAATTCAAAAAAAAAAAAAATGAGGAGAGGCTTAGGAACCTCTGGGACAACTTTAAACATCCCAACATCTGAATCATAGGGGTGCCAGAAGGAGACGAGCAAGTGCAAGGAATTGACAACTTATTTGAAAACATAATGAAGGGGAACCTCCCCAACCTGGCAAAGGAAATAGACTTCCAGGAAGTCCTGAAGCTCAGAGAGTCCCAAAGAAGTTGGACCCAAGGAGGAACACACCAAGGCACATCATCATAACACTACCCAAGATTAAAGAGAAGGAGAGAATCGTAAAAGCAGCAAGAGCGGAGACAGTTGTCTACAAAGGAGTTCTCTTAAGACTGTCAGTAGATTTCTCAATAGAAACCTTGCAAGCAAGAAGAGATTGGAAAGAAGTATTCAAAGTCATGAAAGGCAAGGACCTACATCCAAGATTACTCTACCCAGCAGAGATATCAGTTAGAATGGAAAGGCAGATAAAGTGCTTCCCAGATAAGGTCAAGTTAAAGGAGTTCATCATCACCAAACCCTTATAATATGAAATGTTAAAGATAATTATCCAAGAAAAAGAATATGGTCAAAAATACGAATAGTAAAATGACAACATGCTCACAACTATCAACAACTGAACCTAACAAAACAAAAACAAAAACGAACTAAGCAAACAACCAGAACAAGAACAGGTTCACAGAAAGGGAGGTCACATGGAGGGTTATCAGTGGGGTGGAGGAGGGAGGAAAGGTACAGGGAATAAGAAGCATAAATGGTAGGTACTAAATAGATAGGTAGAGGTTAAAAATAGTATGGGAAATGGAGAAGCTAAGGAACTTATATGGATGACCCATGGACATGAACTAAGGTGGGGGAATGCTGGTGGGAGGTGGGTACAGGGCAGAGAAAGGGGAGAAAAAAATGGGACAAGTGTAATAGCACAATCAATAAAATATATTAAAAAAGGAAGTCTAGCATTTTTGTCTTATTTAAAAATGATTTGGGGGCTTTCTTTTTAAATACAGTAGTAGATAAAATACTTTAAACTGCTATTTGTAAGTATATTTTGGGCAATTCATACGTTGTGGGGGCAGTCTTAATTCCTCATAAATGAAAAGTCAGTTTTGATGTTATATTTGTTGTATTTTTCCTTTATTTTCCCATTGGATTGTGATGTATTGGAGCCAATTTTGTTGTAAGATGTCAGAAATCTGGTGAGATTTCAGTAACACAAGACTGGTAAAATTCATTTTGAGTTGAAGGTACAGTTTTTAATGTTTGTGTTCTTTATTGACTTACATTTCAACAGTTCTTATGTTTCCTGTGTTTAACCAGTGGTCCTTTGCATGTATGAAATGAATGACCCGTGAGCAAACGTAAGCCAGTTTAAAGCCGGAGGACGGTCAGCGTCAGCAGACTGCTGCCTGTGGTCACCTGGGCAGGAGACCAACTGACCAGCCAGCTCACAGGCCGAGTACGCTCCTGGGTTTGTGTGCAGAGGCTCTCAAAATATCCTGTTTTAAAAGTCAAAATATTTAAATAATTATTTAATATTTCATTAAAAAAATTGAAATGTAGATGCCATTACCAACTCACTGAACTTGAAGGGTTTGTATGTAGTAGTTAAGAAATATTGATAATTGGAGAAAGTTGAGGAAAAAGGATATTGGAAATTATAATCAGTGTCTCCTACATCTGCATTTGGAAAAGCAGTTGTTACTTATTAGGAACTCTCTGATAGCTCTTCGCATTTGCCACATACAATACTTTATATTGAATGCTTTGCGTAGTACCATAGGAAGCCACAGTAAAATTATAACCTAATTTTATTGTCTGAAAATCCTTATAGCAGTCACATCCTAATGCTGCTCTCTGGGGTCAGTAGGAGAGAGGAAAGAAAGTAACTTTTGCATCCCTAAACTGTTAACTTAGTGGCATCCCTAGGCTGAGAAATTGCCTGGGGTAGTGGTCAGAATGTAGACTTCCAGGCACTGTCCCAGATGTACGGGATGTACTGTCTGAGAATCAGGAACGATTTATGATTAACTAGTGGAGGAGTCATTTGGAAATTGGTGAGGACATCAGAGAGCTGAGGTGTTGCAAAAATAATTTGAAGAAGTGGCCAAATCATAGGGTTTGCTACCAAATTGCTCCTCATAAAGATCCCACCACAAATCTAGTGCCACATCAGTGGTTTCTGTTGTCCTTGAAGTGCTAACCTAGACCTAACCCAGAGCCTCAGAATTTCAGTTTAGAGAGACACTTTGATCTTTTTAAGAAGCTGAGCTTGCTGCAAGCTTTATTAACTTAGTTCATGATTATCTAAAATGGCCTTAGTTCTGTTTACCATAGATAACTCTACTTAGGTAGTCCTGAGACAGTGAAGCCAAATGTCAGGTCGGAGCCAGGCCCATATTGCCCTTTGCCAGGGGGGTAGCTCTACAGGGACATCCCACAGACACCTCAAACCCAATGGGTCTGTAGCTGAACTCATCATATTGCCCCAGACCTAATCCTCTCTCTTTCATTCTTTCAGTGTACTAGACATTAGGCACTGGGTGTTCCTAGGTGATAACAACAGGACATATTCCGTCTTCAGACTTTAAGTGCAATGGGAATCCACTGAAGGATTTTACACTCTAAAAAGGTCATCCTTGTGTGTAGAATGGATTGGAATGAGTCAAGGATAGTGGCAAGGAGACTGATTAAGAGGCTGTTGGAGAAATCAAGAAGTGAGAATTCGGTGGCGTAAAGAAGAGTCGTGGCAGTGACAAAAGAAGTGGTGGACAGATGAAACAAATTTTGGAGGTAGAATCAGTGGCACCTGGTAATGGACTGAATGTGGGGTGGGGAGAGCAGATGACACAGGTGATTCCCGGGTTTCGGGCTCAAGCACCAGCACACTGAGATGAAGAAACCCAGCTCTGGGGACAGGTTGGGGAGAAAGGGACAGCAGTTCAATTTTGGGAATTATTAGGTTGAAATGTCTTTAGGAAAGTCAGGTGTTCCTTGTGTCTTTCCTTTGATCATTGTAGTCATTTGTTTTCACTAGGTGGGAAGCCCCCAAGTTATCCTCGGCTCTTCGTGCTTCCTCGCTGTGCGTCTAGTCGGTCATGAAGGCCTGTCAGTTCTCTATCTCTGTACAACTTTCTGGACTCTTTTCTCCATTTATGCTTATTTTAGGTGCTGATTATTTTCCCCCCGGACTGTTGCACTAGCTGCCTAATTAATCCCTAATATTCCATCGTGAACTCCTTTTGTCCAAAGTTTCCCACACCGTCTTCTGCAGAGCACAGAAGGTCCTTCCGCGGTGGGGGCTAAAGGAGCATTGTCCAGGCAGGGCCCCAGGCCCTCCACCACTGTTTCAACCAGAAGAGCTTTGCTTTCTGCTTGTTCACATCTTGGAGTTCTGTGTAAAATTTTGTATGAAAAAACATGAAAAATAATTACATAGGCAGACAAAAGCTGGAGAACCCTTTCCCTGGTGGAGCTTCATCCTACAAACAATTGCTGGGATGATACTTCTAAAATAAATGTGATCATTTCATTCATCTGCTTAAAACCTTTCAATGGTCCTGTGTTGCCTTTAGGATAACGTTTATAAAATTGTAGCAGATCCAGAAGACCGTCCGCAATCTGGCTTAATTCCGTAAACTCATCTTCTGATATCCTTATCTCAGCCTTTTTGTTCCCAAATTTCTTTCAGTCCTGAAGCCTCTTTGCTATTACATGCACCTTTTTATTGCCTTGGCTATAATTTGCTTTCCTCCCTCCTTTCCCTTTTCTGCACCATTCCTGTCTACCAAGCCTTTTAAAAGCCCTGCTCAAGTGTCATCATTCCTATGATGCGGGCCACCCATCTCGAGACTAAATTAATTTGTACTATTTCTCTGCCCCCATACTTATCCCTGTAGTGTGTACCCAGGGCACTGGCCTTGAATCATCTACATGCATGTTTGTCTTAGACTTAACAGGCAGTGAACTCCTGGGGCACTGGGTGCACTATACCTTTTGTCCTTATACTCTTTAAAAATTTTTGTTTCAACTACAGTTGACATTCAGTATTATTTTATATTAGTTTCAGGTGTACAGCATAGTGGTTAGACATTTGTATAATTTATGAAGTGATCCCCTCCGATAAGTCTAGTGCCCACCTGGCAGCATAGATCATTATTACAGTATTATTGGCTGTATTCTCTATGCTGTGCTTTACGTCCCCATGACTGCTTTGTCACTACCAGTTGGTACTTCTTAATGCCTTCCCCTCTGACACCCAGCCCCCTCGACCCCTCCCGTCTGGCAGCCATCAGTTTGTTCTCTGAATCCATGAGTTTGTTTTGTGTGTTCATTTGTTCTGTTCTTTAGATTCCACATGTCAGTGAAACCATGTGGTATTTGTCTTTCTGTCTGACTTATTTCACCTAGCATAATGCCTTCTAGGTCCAACCATGCTGCAGATAGTAGGATTTCACTCTTTTTTTATGGCTGAGTAATATTCAATTGTATTCACAGGGTAGGGCAAAAGTAGGTTTACAGTTGTTCGTATGGAAACTAATACAATAATTAATAAATAATAATACAAGAAAAACTCTGTGTTCTGTGTACTCACAACCGTAAACCTGTTTTTGCTCCACCCTGCATGCACTACATCGCCTTTATCCACTCATCTGTGGGTGGGCACTTAGGCTGCTTCCGTATCTTGGCTGTTGTAAGTAACTCTGCATTGAACTTGGGGGTACATGTGTCCTTTTGAATTAGTGCTTTGGATTTCTTCAGTCAAATACCCAGAAGTGGAATTGCTGGGCCATAAAGTAGTTCTGTTTTTAATTTTTTGAGGAACCTCCATAATGTTTTCCATATTTGCTGTCCCAGTTTATATCCTTATATCTAAATCATGGTCCTTGGCCTATGGTGGCGTCAGTCAGTGTTTGTTGCATTAGAAGCAACCAGAGCTTCTAGACTTTGGTAATTCTTAGAAACTCAAAGTGTTTGGAATGCATCTGCTTGGTACTTTGGTGTCCACAGAGCCAGTCCAGCTTTAGACCAGTGCTTGGGGTATAGGTTGGTAAATATGCCTGGCCCCTTCCGTTACCAGGTAGCTTTATTGATGGCTTTTAGGATTCATAAAGGTTTGCAGTTTGGCACAATTTTTTAAAAACCTTTATTGAGATATAATTTACACAATATAACATTTACCTATTTAAAGTATACAGTTTTATGATTTTTAGTATATTTATAGATTTGTGCAGCCATTTACCATCATCCGATTTTAGAACACTTTTATCACCCCAGAAAGAAACCTCATACTTATTGTATTAACAGGTACTCCCTGCTGTCTCCCACTCTCTCCTATCACTGGATAACCTCTACTATGCTTTTTGCTTATATAGAGTTGACTATTCTGGACGTTTCATATCAGTGGAATTGATACATTATGTGCTCTTTTGTGACTGGCTTCTTTCACTTAGCATAGTGTTTTGGAGGTTCACCCATGTTTTAGCATATACTCGTTATTATTGCTGACTGATATATGCATGGATAGACACATTTCTTTTTATCCATTCATCAGTTGATGGACATTTGGGTTAGTTCCACTTAAATTTTTTTTTCTTTTATTAACTTCAGAGAGAGAAGAAGGGAGGGGGAAAGAGAAAGAGAGAAATATTGATCAGTTGCCTTTTGCATGTGCCCTGACCAGGGACCAAACCTGCAACCGAGGCCTGTGCCCTAACCAGGAATTGAACCAGTGACTTTTCAGTTTGCAGGACAATGCTGAACCAACTGAGCTGCACTGACCAGGGCTATTTCCACTTTTTGGCTTTCATGAATACTTCTATGAAAACGTATTTACAAATTTTGTGTGGACATGTTTTTCTTTTTCTTGGATACCCAAGAGTGGAATTGCTGGGTCTTGTGGTATCTCTCTGTTTAACTGCAAACTATTTTCCAAAATGGTTGCACCATTTTACATTTTACATAGAGGCTCTGGTTTCTCTACATCCTCACCAGTGCTTCTTATTATCTTTTATTATAGCCATTCTAATGTGTTTGGAGTGATATCTTACTGTGGTTTTGCATTTTCCTAATAACCAGTAATGCTGAGCATCTTTTCACATTCTTGTTGACCATTCTTATGTATTTAAAGGGAAATGTCTTCTGCACATTCCTTGTACATTTTTAATTCAGTAATTTGTCTTATGTTATTAAATTTAAAGATTTCTTTGTAGATGTTGGATACAAGTCTCTTATCAGACACATGATTTACTAATATTGTCTCTCATTCTGTTGGTTGTACTCTCACTTCCTTGATGGTGTCGTTTGAAGCCCAAACATTTTAATTTTGATCAAGTTTAGTTAATCAATTTTTTTCTTTCGTCATTTATGCTTTCGGTATCATAGCTAAGCATGTCATTGTTTAACTCTGGCACAATTTCTTGAATCTCTTTTTCTGTTGAACATTTTTCTTCAGTTTCAAGGTGGCCATGGAATCTTTGTAACTAATTTAAGAGCCCGCAGACTTGTTGTATCCCCCAGGATTGGACTCAGAAAGCCGTATGTGCAGGTCAGGTGGCCAAAGTTGTGTGTGTGCTTGGAGATGGAGGTGAGGGGGGTGACCGTTTGTCCTGTGAGTCTTGGAGAGGCTACGAGACTGTTAATCTGGTGAAAAAAGCCTTAAAAGTAGTTTCAAATGATGTAGAAATAGGCTTTGTACTTTTTTCCTAATGTTCAAGAAACACCATCTGAACCATATGCTGAAATCTTAGACTATGGTTTACATTTGTATATAATAAGAGATTTACTACAGGGGGATTATTGGGTGAAATTTATCAGAGTGGGTCGAAAGAGGGGAGACCCCCAACAGCTCATTTTATGTCTGCTCTGTGACTTCTTCAAGATGCTAACCATAGTCTTTGTTATTTATTTCACATTTTGAAATATAGATTGTTTGCAATCATTTCTGGTGCATTTCCCTGCTCTTCGTCTTAGTCTTAGTGCCACTTTAAGGAATTGCTAATTGTCCATTCTTGCTGGAAAGTACTGATTTCCATTTGAATATAACAGTCGTTTTGCTAAAACTTTCCTATGGTTGATTCGAGCAAATACAAGAAGCCTTCTGTTTGTGGACTGAATGTTCAGCCAGCCGTGACATAGTCACCATTATCAATGAAGCTTATTCATCACTTTGCATGCTGGTGCTTTGTACGGGACTTGCAGAGGGTCCTGGGGCCTTTGAATGGAGAGCTTCTCTTCTCTTACCTCCACACACTGTTGGTATCAAGCAATTCTGTTTTCTATCTTTTTCAGACCTTGTGGATAATTAGCTCTTTTTGTTTTCTGTTGGTTCCCAATAGTGTCTTACAGATGGGTAGGCTCCGATTGAGGCTTTATTTTCTAATAAGAATAACGATTTGTGCTCTTAGGAGATAGTTCTATATTCTCTTTTCTTCTGTGTATTTATACTCAGTGTCATTTTACAAAGACATATGCAATATTATGTTTTTATGAAGTAAAGTCAAGTGGCAGTTGATGATCTTAGATTAAAAGCTTATGCTTTAGGTAAATTAAACTTGAATATTTAATCGTGTATAGTTGTGAAATAATTAGATTAAATTAGCAGGTTAATTGCTGAATTTCACTTGCATGGATGCAGCTATACAGATACAAAGGGAGTTGTTTGCCCTTGTTCATGGCCATAATGAAGGAGAGTTGTTATACCACTAAGCCTATTATATACTTTGGTAAAATCATGTGCCTGAAATGCACTGGCACTTGTTGTGAGGGCCTGGTAAACAGTCAGCCACTGATGGATATTGGGCCTGGCCCGTAACCATAGTGTTAACCGGAGAAACGTTCCCTGCATGTTAGTGTGGCTAATGCGGGTACGAATGTCCAGGATGGAACAATATTTGAATTGTTTCTGACTGTATCTAACAACAGACTTACTTTTTTTCCAAAATGATCCAGGAAAAATGGTACACTTTGCCCTACATTCCCCATCCTTATTGCTTGCTCTCAGGACACTGAGTTTCAGGGACTCACTAAGCCTGTGAGCTCCATCCTAAGGAGGAGAGTGTCACTGGCTCTTTGCGCTGTTGGTAGTCCGTTTGGGAGGGGTGTGCTTCGAGTGGAGACTGGGTCATTCCAGGGGAGTGGGTCGACTCAGTAGTTTAACTCTGGTGCAATTTCTTGAGCCTCTTTTTCCCTTGAACATTTTTCTTAAATCTCAGGGTGGCCATGGAATCACTGTAAGTGATTTGAGAACCTGCAGACTTGTTATAGCCCCAAGACTAGACTCAGAAAGCCAGACCCATGGATCCATGGGTCAGATAGACCAAAGTTGTGTGTGTGTGCACTTGGAGATGGGATTTGAAAGGGACTCAACTTTTCTCTGTAGATATTTTAGGAAATATTTGTTTCTTGCTGTGGCACAGAACTTACTTCTAGGGCATCTCAGAAGACCCCAGAGTTGCCATGGAGCTAGTAGTTAAAAGACTATTCTTATTCCCCCTTGTGTCTCCCATAGTGTTTAAATTACTGCTGTGTACGTAGAATGTGCAAAGGAAATGTGCTGGTTGCAACTCTTTGATCATCACACACACGTACACACGCACATCTATTTAGATCATTAAAGCCCGGTATCATTCTAAAATTTCACATTTTACCCCAGATACCTCTCTTGTCTCTCAGCAACACATTTATCATACTTGTATTTACTGGACTTTTACACTTCATTTTAGAATTTGCCATTTTACTCTGACATGCCTTCTATCAGTAACCCACTCATCATTTGTATACTTGTAATGGTCTCCCAGTTGTATAATCAGGCAACTAATTGCATTAAGTGAAAAACTATCTAGTTACAGATTCTGACCCATATTAATACGTGAGGAATATTATACATTCTTACACTAAAACATTTTTCTAAGCCATTCTCTTTTACCTGTTTCCCTTGACATAATGCAGGTTCTCTTCACTTCCCACCTACGTTACTCCAGTGTATTCTATAAGTGGTCTCCGTCCATCCCTCTGGTTTCTCTCCCTTCAAATCTGTCAGAATAGCTTTAATGAAAATATAAACACATCTTTTGTCTGATTATAAACATACTCAGTGGTTCTTGTTTATTCTATTACAGTTATCTCATTTTTTTCCCCTTTGCCCTCCTTCATCCTGCTTCACCTCCTACTCCCACAGATTAAAAATAAAAATAAATAAATAAATAAAAAGAAAAAAAAAGTAAGGGCAAGGCAAAAATGTTATATTTGACAGGTCTCAAATACAAGGGAAAGATCTTATGTGATGGAACCATGGTGAATGATAGCATTTAAGGTTTGAGGGAAATGAGGGGGAAAATATTCAGTGGTTCCCTCTTGTATTTTGGGTAAAGTCCAAAGCCAAAAACTGCAGTCCTACAGGTCTCTCTGAATCTCTTGGTAGCTTAACTGTCTGCACTTTTACTGTTTGTTACTGTGCCTCAAACTTTATGCTGTAAACATATGATCCACTTTTATGATCCAGGCCTTTTTGCAGATGCTCGTCCTCTGCCTGAGAGGCCTTCCACTTCTCACTATCTCTGACTAACCTCTTGCAGCGCAAAGGTTATCATCCCCTCTATGGAGCGCCTCTTAAATCTCACAAGCTGTTTCTTATCAGTGCTAGCAGTGTAGTGTATGGTACGTCTGTTACATCACTGTATTATGTTGCTTCTCAAACTATTTGTGGACTGACAATTTTGTAAAATGTAGGAAAAATGAAACACTGGAAGAATAAAGAATAATAGATAAACAAAACACAATCTAGAAGCCCAAATTGTTAGATTCAGCAGACCTAAAGTTACTATTAAGTTGGGATAAAGGTTTCTAAATGTTCACTCTCAATCTCTGAAGTTTGCCATCTTCCTGTGGACCAACAGCGAGCCGGTGGCAGGTGGCATTGGTCCGTGGGCTGCATTTAGAGCTGCACTGCTTTATAACATCAAGTGGTTTTACAGTCAGTCGCACATGTATTTGTTTTCCTCACTGGACAGGGGCTGTGTCTTTTTTTAAATCCTTACCAGAGGATATGTTGATTGATTTTAGACAGAGAGGAAGCTGGGGAGAGTCGGAGAGAGAGAGAGAGACATCCATGTAAGAGAGAAACGTCAGTTGCTTGTCCCTGTTCACACCTCGACCGGGGATCAAACGTGCAACCTGCGTATGTGTCCTGATCTGGGATTGAACCCACAACCTTTTGGTGTATGGGACAGTCTTACAACCAACTAAGCCACCCAGCCAGGGTGTGTGACCCAGAATTAATCAGTAAATGTTTGGTGAATGAATTCAATGTAGCATTGGTCTCATTACTTGTAATTACAACGGGCTTGTGTTTCAGTTTTTAAAGTAACTTAGGTAGAGCTTTATATTAGTTTATGTGTGTGTTACCTTGAACTTCATGAGGCCGTAGTGAAGTTTTGCTAGGGGAAGGTCTTGCAAACTCAGCCAGAAGTTGACACAATCATGTTATAATGTACCTTAATTCTTGCGATCTCTAAGAAATGCTGCATGCAAGACGTCTTCCCGTTCTTAGCATAAGTGATGTGATAGCTCTCTGCTGGGGAAGGAGTGTATAGTAATACCACTGAAGCAACCTTTTAGCAAATAGTTGCTTTGAGGAGGATGTTTGCTGTCCTTTAACAAAACGTGTGCTTTTAATTATTCTGGTTACTGACTTAACACATGTGGATGCCATTCTGTCCCCAGGTCTCCCACCCTTGGGAACACCCGGCCCTCACACCCCTCCCTACGTCCCCATGCACAGTCATTAGGCAGCGTGTCTTCGGAGTCTGCACTTTTGGAAGTTGTATTCACCCACACAGCTTCAGAAGCCAGGAACTGGCCCCATTTTCTGCAGTTTTGGAACAGTGTTCTGCTGTGGTGGAGAGCACTGGAAGCGCAAGTTCCAGCCCTGGCTTTGCTACTGATTGAAAATCAGCATGAGTTTGGGCAAGTCACATTCTTTTTATACCTTCATTAGAAAATGCAGACTAGATGATTCCTAGGGTAGTTTTTTTAACTCTTCCCTTTGTTCTTCTTCAGGGTTGATGCTTGCCTGTTTGCTTTTGCTCTTTTAACTCTGGCTGGTGACCTTCGTATACTATGATATGCATATTATTTCAGCAATTGCCATATAATACTGACATTCCCTTTGCTTTTTTTCTTCCTCCCCCATAGATTGTAGCTTCCCCAAAGATATTCATCTTCGTATTAGCTGCTCTTTGCTCATTATCTCATTTCATATGCTTTTAATGTCGGTTGACTTGTTTAGCTGAACTCTGACCTTTGTTTTGCTTCAGAGTTTTGTTTAGCAGTCCACCTACCAGGTGAGAAACCTTGCATTGGTTGCATATTTGATACCCAATTAATGTATTACTGTTTCAGGTTGTGGGAGTCATAAAGCCCAGTGACAGTAATGCTGATCAGTCACATGCATGTGTAAAACAGATGCACATTGTGGTTATTCATTCGTGGTTCTCCCAGAAGATCTCATTGATTATTAGCTTGGAGAAGGGTCTGAGTCGATATCCCTCTGTCAGGGCCTTTATGGCCTTTGGCAGCAGAGAGAAAGATGTGAATTCTCTGTCTACAGACTGACCAGTCCCAAAGGCAGCCTGCCAAGAGTCTCAAGTCACATGCTCAGTGAGTTGCTGCTACAGTTTTTCTTCCTTGTCTTTTTCAAGGCTGCTGTTATTGGGCTCTCTGCCTGGTGTTCCTGAATTGTAACTCTAGGTTCTTTGGGTTATGAACTCCAAACATTGTTTAGCAGCTGATGCAATCTTTACTGGGGCTGGATTACCTCTGGTAGGCCAAGCGTGCTTTATGACACCACGCTACCATGCAGGACTTGAAGAAGTGGGGATATTGGGCTGGTTCTAGTCCTTACTTTTGAGCTTGCAGGCATGCACCGTAGGCTGAGCCCACAGCCATCAGTACCCACAGGTTGCCCCAGAATGTCCCCAACCTAGAGTGCACATGGGCATGGTGTGAAAGGCAGCATGTCCTCACCCATTTCCTGGGAGAGGGCAGTCCTCATGCTCTGGGATGAGCACATGAAATAACCCTCACACTTAGCTTTTCTAGTTAGGCATTTCAACATGCATTCTGTTTGCAGAGCTGAGCCTTGAGCCTCTTTGTGATAGCTTTCCAATACCAAAACGTGCAAGCCCCATTAGGAAGGTTAGTACTTTGAGTGTTTGTAACACGGGATTGAAACTGAGCCTTGACCCACAGTGTCCTGGTCCACGTGTTTGTAAGATGGTTTACAAGGGTTGCAAGCTTAGTGGATGGATGCCTAGTGGAATGAAACTAATTAATGGTTAAGTTTATCGAACCGTTAACCTTAACCTTCCTTAACACAGTGTTCTAAGCAACATCTGTGGTCTTAGAATGACCCCATTACCCAGGGTCACCTATTCTGAGGAGAAACGTGGAGAAAAGAGAAAACTGTGAGACTGGAGAACTTTGAACATTTTCTTTTAAAAATTCTTTGCATTGCCTTTTCTTTCCATTTACTTTCTGTGTTCTCTCTTATGTGAAGACTATTGAGTTCACATAAAACCTGCATTTCAGTATTTGCCTGATCCAGCTATGTAACATCAGGAGAATTTAGTATCCTCTCTGAGCTGTGATTTCCTTTTCCATAAAAATGGGATACTGCCCCGGCTTAACTTGCATGACAATTTTAAACATTATATTTCACAGGGAAGTGTGCACTTGGTGTGATGAACTGCTGCCTGGGGAACACATTAGTAAAGGGTCCTTGCCATTTTCCTGTTAAATTGAGCATACAGAATATTACTTACCATAAATTCCTCACTTGTTACCTGTATTGAAAACTAGGAGAAAATATTACAGGTAGCATAAGGAGAAACCGAGGTACTTAATGAAAAAATGTAGTTCAGTGAACATTTCTTGTGCATCAGGTTCTGTGAATGGAGGAGGAGACAACTTCCTTGGGCTATTAGTAGTCTAATGCGTAAGCCAGTTTAGCAACTAGACATTTCAATAGAGTGTGACAGGTGCTGCAGAGGCAGAAGCTGCTTTGCTGTGAAAGCAGGGAGAGGAGGAGCAGGGGTGGCAAAAAAGTCAGGGAAGAGTTCCTGAAGGCATGGATTTTCAAAAAAAA